>JAJLZJ010000039.1:0-133757 GCA_030572155.1 Suhomyces taliae | reverse complement strand
CTGAAGGTCCTGTGTTCGATCCACAGAAATCGCATTCTTTTTTTCTATTTTTTACAATCCAAAATGTCACTAACATTTAATTGTTAATTTTTACCTGATAAATCAGTACTAAATTAGTATTGAGAAGTTGTGGGAGTTTTTAGAGGTCAATTATGGACAAAGTTCGGGTTATTCCTAGTCAATTGATCTAATGGTGCAAGGGTGTCGCCTACCCCCTTTGGTTAACCGAAAGTTGGTCGCTTAGTCCTTATTGGGAGGGTAGCTTTGTATGAAATGACCTGACTTTTTTGGGCTGGTACGCGGATCGTCGCGTCCCAATGCGGAAATAAAATTTCGTTAACCGCCAGCCATTCTAAATCTTGATTTTATAGATAAGATAAAGTAAAGGTATCAATATATAGCCAGAGATGATGGGACCAAACTTTATTTGTAATAGAAAGAATGAAAATGTCATCTAAACCATTTAATACGGCATTAAATTTATTGGTCTTCCAATCAGTTGTGTCGCATCCATTCTAAAGCTCCTGTGTCGCGACGTCACTTTTGTCGCACCCTCACATGACCAACCACACATCTTTACCATAGTACCATCCTAATCAAGTAAATCGTACAGACTAACCTGAAGCATCATACACCCATCACAAACAGCTCATCCTCCAACTATAAAAATGTCTGAAGATGAAAAGAAAGTGTCTTACCTCCTCAATCTTCTAGGAAGAAAACGACCCTCCGAAATACCCGACCAAGAATTTCTCATTGATAGTGATTCAGACTACGAAGACATGATTGCAACTGACAGTATCAATATAAAGGAAGAGATCACCAAACAGATCTACAACGAAAATTACCTATTCAATCCCTCAGTAGACCCTATAATTGATGAGTATGAGTCCCACACTACCCTTGTACAAGGTGAGACTGAAGACTCTATCCTTGAGTCATATAAGCACAATCCAGACCTCAAGTTTGACTTAACATTGCACGAAGCATACGTGGAAAAGTGCCTCAATGCTAAGTTGCCAGCTGGTTATGCTGTGTTAGATGCCAACCATCCATGGATGATGCACTGGCTCTACAATGCTTCTAATATGATCCGTTTGAACGAGACATTTGATGCTAGATTCAACGAATTGGTCGATAAAAAGATCGAAACTTGCATAATAAACGATGGTTTAGGTGGTATCGGGGGTGGTGCCAACCAATTGGGCCATGCTGCAGATACTTTTGCTGCTATTCTGGCTCTTATCCTGACCAAGAACTATAAACTACTTGCCAAATTAAGACCAAATCTCTACAAATGGTTCTTATCGCTTAAGACAGAAGAAGGATCCTTTGCAATGCATGAAAATGGTGAAAGTGACACCAGATCCACTTACTGTGCGGTTCTTGTGTGTTCTATCTTGAATATGCTTACTCCAGAAATAAAGAAAGGAGCAGCAGAATGGCTTAATAAGTGCCAAACCTACGAGGGAGGGTTTGCAGGAATACCTGATACCGAAGCTCATGGAGGGTATACCTACTGTGGTGTAGCCAGTTATTTCTTGTTATACGATGATATCAGTGATTTTGACTTCGATGTGCCTGCCCTTATACGGTGGTGTGTTCAAAGACAGTACCAATTAGAAGGAGGAGTCAGCGGTCGTACCAACAAGTTGGTGGATGCCTGTTACAGTTTCTGGATTGGTGCCGTTTTCCCAATGTTAGAGTCAATTTCAGGAGGGAAAGAGCTTTTTGACAGAGAAGGATTGCGTCATTATATTCTCAGATGTTCACAATCAGACCGTGGTGGGTTTGTAGATAAGCCAGGAAAGCTGGTGGATTTCTACCATACTAATTATACCCTCTGTGGATTAAGTATTTGTGAGCATTTCATGGGTATTGAGAAAGGTGAAGGACCATTAGCATTCAGATTTGAAGTTACCGAGAAATTGGTTAGCAAAGTCCATACCAAACCTGTAAATCCAATTTTTGGTTTGCCAATGCAAGCCGTAAGGGATGCCAGGGCTGAGTTCGAATTAAGTGGAATGGAAGAGTTGCACATATGAAGAATGGACCAAAATAGGAATAATTATTAACCAGGACGATGACCGGATCTCCGCCAAATTCAATCAGGGGAAACTATAGACCGATCCCAAACGTCATCGATAGTTGTGACGCTTTATGATCTTCATAGTGCAATCCATAGATTTTAATGACACCGACATGACCAAGTCAGTGCAGTGAATTACATTACTGCAATAGCATAAACAGCAAAGTGTAGAGGTTATGATGGTTATTTACGAGCAAATAACTTAGTAGTACATATGAGAGCAAGTGTAGACACATAAGCGAATAGACACAGAAGTGTTGCATATCTCGCTTATTTGGGTAGAAGTGGGATATTGCTGGGCTCCCTTCAACCAGCTACCACCGTATTGTACTGAATAGATAATCAGTGTATACGATGATTTATGTATATGGAGGATAGTGGAACTTGTTTTATTAGTAAGTGGTTCAGTAATGAGTTTTCTGCCTGAAGGTACAAATACTAGAACACTGTTCTTACTATAATATATGACGTATACTGCTCTAGAAATCGTATATGTCCAGTTAATGAGCTCATTAGTGGAACCGATTATTCATGACCACTATCAGTACATCATAATGCTTTAATCGTAATTTCGAACAGTATAAGCTAGTTGTGAAGCTGTTCAATTGCAACAATCACCAGTAATTGGTAATGCTCTCCAATTCAAACCAATCAAAGGGACTTAACAAGCAAGGGTCATATCGAACAGCCTAGAACTATGCTCACAGCAAGTGGAATATGGAGCTAGTTGGTCCCAAGACCTTCAGTATTTGACTCTCTATTCTTTTGTTTCTTTTGATGATGGGCCAGGGTTACTGTTCAAAGGGTTTAATTAGATCATAGCCATGATCACTATGCGGCAAGAGAAATTAGGCTAGCTTATTTTTAGCAACCTGAAGTTAAAAGGGATCCAATCAAACCTTAAAAGGTGAGGACTGAAAGGATCTTGACTCGGTTAAAACTGTATGTGGTCTTTAAGTCAAATTACGCATTCCTAGTGTTCACTTCATCGGATGTTGCTATCGCAACAAAACTACTACAGATCAATTTTCATTAATTCGTTATTATTAAATATGCTAATGAATGTGACGTAAATCATAGATATGCAAACGTACATATTATGCCTACCGGCTAAAAAATTAGAGCGATGAGTGTAAAATAGCCTCTCATACTATGGCTGGGAAATACTTCAATTTAAATCCCTAACTCGTTAATACCTCTTTTATATGTATATCCATCAGTTCGATCTAACTGAATTGGTTTTGTTAGGACTACTACCGAATCCCAGAAAGTAGTCATCACCAGTTGCACCAATATCAGCTGTCATAATCTTACCTCTGATCTCGCCCATCTTAGGTGGAGCAAAAGAAGAGTCGACTGAAGTTAACCAGTAATTCTGTTCGACTTGTTTGTTAAACTTATCAACATTTGATAAGTAGTAGAGGAATATTTCATAACTAACAATGTATTGATCCAAGTTCTGGACCATTGAAAGTCTTTGTTTTCTTTCGTTTTGAACCAACTTATAGACCAAGTCTTCCTTGGATTGCATGAGATTTTTCTTATCAATCTTGAAGTGATCAATAAGAGTATCAATAGTGATAAATACACCAGTTCTACCACAACCAGCAGAGCAATGCACCAAGATCTTTCCTTGATCCGGGTTAAGTTTGGACTGGAATAATTCATTCTTGAATTGAATAAGTGATAAAATAGAATCAAAATCTTCTGGAACACCAAAGTCAGGCCATTCACTAAATTCAAAATGATAGATATCATTGTTGATCTTTCTCACAGTAGTGGAAGAGTTATTGAAGATAACTTCAATTGAGAACACATTCTTTTCGTCTTCAAGGTATAATAATCGAGAATTATCCAAACTGACAATGATCTTGATTTGTTCAGAATCAATTGTATTCCAGAAATCCTTGACTGTATCCTTCAATGGGTTTTGGGTAGCGATGTAGCTGAAATGAGTAGGGACAACAGTTTCAGAGACAATATAGTTCCCATTAAAGTAATCGTCTTCTGAAGGAGTGTTAAGCTTAACACGTGAATGTTCATAAGGCCAAATGTTATTGTATCTGTTCTTGAATCCGTACTCAATACCCTTTGGCATTTTATAGTTTGTACTATCACAATCAGGACATAATCCATTTGGAGTACACACCAGAGCAGCACCACCCAAGTTAGCACTGAAATTAGTAGAAGGACTATGAATGTGTAAGTTACCACTACCATCACCATAGTTAGCAGCAAGAGATCTTAACCTAAGCTTTTCCAGTTGTTCGATCTTGTTAAACTTTGCAGTTATGTATTTAATAACGTCAGAATTATTTTCTGCCACAAAATCCATCCACCTAGGTAAGTACTCAAACTTGCGTATATTTTTATGCGTATAGCCATCAGGGTACCTGAACTTGTAATGATAAGATGACCGTTGGGCCTGATCAATTTTGTCATCAAAGAGTGAGTTTTTCTTGATGGAATTCACAAATTTGGTCTTGTAGTTGGTAGACGATGGTAACTTAAATCCCGACAAGAAGTTCTTGGAACTGACATCTTGAGAGTCTGGTGAAGAAGTTTCCACCATATCATCAGAATCAGAAAAGGTACTGCTACTTCCAGTTAATGGGGATGATGATGAAGAAGCATAAGTGGACTTTTGGGGTGACAGTGGTTGAGTAGTGAAACCTCCTTCAAGGAAGTGTAAGTCCAATACGTCAGAGAATTTATCGAATTTCATGATGGTTTGACGTAAGTTTGAGGAAATTCCAGTGCATGGTGCATCGTAGAATAGTATGCTAAGTTTTGACTCTGTATCATTACTATTTTTAATCTTTTCCAGAAGGAGGTCCTTATAATGCTGAGGTATGTTTACTAATTTGAGAATACTGAATAAGTCCAAAGTTCGACGTTTTAATAAAGTGGTTGGAATGCAGATGTTGATGGATGTTTTAATATGAGATTGAGAATAGTAGTTATAAGGACGAATATCAATGATAAGGTCATATGCTGATAAATTAGATAGTTGTGTTACTCTGGTAATATGAGATGGAAGATCAGAAGATGCAGGCATACTAGTGCCTACAGTTAACTCCTTGCGCCCACAAGCTTTGGACATTATGGTTGACAATGTTGATTGGTTTAGATTCAAAAGTGAATTCTATATAGCAGGTGGGCCACCGTAAGGACTATATATATATATTTTGGTAAAGAAAAATAAGCCTTAATTTTAAAAACGTCAGGCGATTTTGGGAGTAAGTATGATTGACTATGTGCGCTTCTAGAACATGCACCAAAAGTAGTCATGACGTCATATAGTCTATGGTTCTTAGCGAAGGCAGGGGTATATGCCAGAAAGTGCGACCTTTTTTTTTTTCCACCACTAATATGATTAAGTAGGTGCGGGATTTGAGCCCATTTGGGTAAAAGGGTGCTTAATATGGCCAAGAGAAGTAAGAGAGTATCGCGGAAATTCGGGGGATATGATACCTTCAAGGTTCACATGAGGCGTGGTTCATGATTCTCCGTGAACCCGGAGATGCATATTCCTTCTATTTGACCCGCCTGAGGCTGATAGGTACCTTAGCTATGCAAGTCAATTTTGGCGATCTAACCGGACCTGGTTGATCCAAGTGAATTATTGCTGTGGTTTGTGGCGTTTGGTCTCGATAATGTACTCTCTCTTACAAACTGTTGTGAGCACTTTCCTCCAGGCCAGACCAAAAGTTAGGAGCTTGATGACACTTCCTAATCGATTAATACTTTGATTTTTACCACTTATCAGGTTGCAATAAGAAATTAAAATATTATTCCATGATATTGATGATGATAATAATCACAACGATCCATCAATGACCAATTGATTAAGTCTCAGTTCTATTTCTCTTCTTGAATGTGCCAACCTTTTAACCCGCACCATAAATAGAACAAGTATCACATATTTACGTAAACGAAGAGGCTGCGGCACCCTTTGTTTAAGCAAGTCCTCAGTGTCATTAGTGTAATTTTCGCCAGAACTTCCTTTAATAAGAAGCTCGGTTGTATTCTCGGGTATGTGGAGGAGATTGTCTGTATTATCTGACAATAGGTCAGTAGGTTCCAGAACCTCTGGAGGTGACCTTGGTCCCAGTGGGGTAGGTGACGTTGGTAGTGTATGTGACGTAGGCTTGGCTATACCCTGAGTATTAAGATAATTATTGACATATTTTAAGGCCTCGTTTTTTGTGTTCAATTCATTGATTTCCCTTTTGTAAACTACCATTTTAACTGAAACTTTTTTTAAAGTGGCTTTGAGACTAGATTCATTATTCAACGCGTTGACCAACTGGTCCGCCTTCCGGTCATTTTCGGCTCTTACCTTTTCAAGCTCAGTTCTATATTTGATTTCTAAATGCTGAAACTCTTGATTCTTATGGTTTTGTACTTGTTGTAATTCTCTCTTTAATTGATTTTCCTTATTGCGGAATTCTACAAACATACTAGCTTCCTTTTGTTGGAATTCCTCAATTAATTCTTTCCTCTCTTGTTCCTGTACTTTCAATTGTTGTTTAAGTTTGACGATGATATCATCCTGGTCGACAAGGTGATCAATAGGGTCTACATCAAAATTGAACGAGTCATCTGCATATGATCGTACTTGGTGGTTCGACACGTTTCTGGTAGTATTACCGATACCTGATCCAATTGGTCCTGCAGATCTTTGGTCTAGATGATCCTTTAATGGTTGTGAAACTCCATTGGATGGTCTAGGTTTATTAGTAGTGGACTCCCGCCCGCTTATAGATGCTTTCCTATTATATCTTCTTGTTTGCTCCTCCACTTCTCTCTTGACCGAGGATTCTTCTCTTTGCTTGATTGTAGGTAATTCGTACTCTCTGTTCTTGATCTGTTCCACATTTTCCTTTAGACTATTGAAGAGTCGCTGCCTATTCTCTTTATCGTCTGATTTATGGGTTCTGGTCTGGTCTACCCAGCTCTCTCCTTCGTCATGGATCAAACGGGTTAGTCTCTCCTTAAGCATGTTGTTCTTGTACTGGATGTTTGCAATAGTGTCATCCATCATTATCAAAAGACTAGGATGTACTTCGTTGTGGTTATGACAGTTTGGATACTACTAATGTGCTAGTTCTGTGTCTTTGTATTAGCCAATGGTTGTAGAAATGGACGTTGATGTACTCGATGATCCTCGTTACTGGGTGATGTGATGACTAAATAATGATATGTTGTAGAACAGTTGATGTCGCTGTAATGATCCCTTTTATCTGTACTATTGGTTTGTGTGATATGACGATGATGACTAGAATTCACTTGATCTTCTTCTTATAGTCTTCTTATCTTCTCTCTGCTTGATCTCTATCTCTAACTCTTTCTTGTTTATCGGATCTTGGTCTATTAGCCGCTAAGCTCGTTTGGCTGCCAATTGAAGAAGTGGTCGTTCTGGCACAAAGGTCTGGTAATATTTGGAAATGGTGATCAGACAACTTTGGAGTCACGCGCTGGTCTCCTTCTCTTCTTGAATGAGTCTCTTCACTACCTTTTGGTTACGCACCAGTGTAGTGTTGATGTCTTCTTCGATTACGTAAAAACATACACGCGTTGATCAAAACAAATCAGCAATCACTGTTTACTCCAATTAACCTTTTACCAGCTGCCTTGTGAACGAGGTTTACTCCCTGATAGGACGATCCTACAGTGCCATAATAATAATCAATACATCCATAGTACAATACTAATCTTAGCAGCATAATCATAGCCACAAATTCATCTGGTCCATCACTGACCACAATCGCAACACATCACCAGATCAGTCGTTAGACACAAATCGTCTTTACAAACATCAACACAAACCGACTAGATTTAACTGGCTACACACACAGCACAAATCACCGATATCATGTCCACAAGAATTATCCGAAAACAATCGTTGGTTTCAAGGATCAAATCGTTTCCCCTTGACTTCCTCCTTTACCTTAACGAAATACGACTTTCTATAGATTGGGACGACTACACTGGTACATTGGCATTTCCTATAGGTATAGGGCTTAGTATCTTGTCTTTAGTCATCAAAAGCATCTTATTATACTACGAATCAGTCAATTCTAAATCACGAAACCTCTTGTTCAAGTCAGATTTCCATGAATACCAAAGAATCAAATCGTCATTCCTCTCCAAACGTATTCATCAAGAAGTTCCCCAGGAAGTTCCTCTCACTACCACCATCCTTTGGAGTTTAAATATTGTCAGCTCCTTGATAAATGTGATCATGCTCTGGAATACTTACTCCATCATTACCAGAAAGAAGAACTACGGGTTATTATACTGTCAAACCAAGCCAAAATCTCGTTCCGTCATAAAATCGTCCATTGAATCGATCTCCTATGTCACAAAAGCTATCAAGTATATCTTAAGCTATTTCATAAGAGATGAAGCAGCCGATATTACCGTTGAAATAGATGAAGATCAATTAAATAGTGACAGCGAAATATGGCAATTGAACGTTTGGGACCCATCCAAATTTTCACTCTATATCTTCATTGGTTTGAACCCTATCAACTCTTTTATAATTCACAATTTTAATCCAACCAAGTCATCGTCCCTCTTTACAATCATTTTGAGTTTGGCGGTATCCCTTACCATTTACTTCTTTATCGATAATTTCTATGATTTACTTAATGATAAACAAATCCTTTACCAAGAAATGTTCAATGAGTACAACAACAAGTTTGTGAAACCAAAAACTTCTATCCTTAAGAAAGATGCATTAATCGATGCTACTCTTGGACCATTTGACTCTTCAATTTTAACAGATGTCAGACCGTATGCTTTCAATAAACTGAAATTATGGGTTACTCATGATATGAAAGGAAACCAAGTGGTGGATTATGGTGAAGATGATGATGAGTTCCGTGATCATACTGCCCATTTCGTTGACTTTAACAATGACTCCAATCAATTACTCAATAGGTTGAAACTTGATTATGACGAATTAAAGGTCAAGAACAGAGAATTGTGCAAGCAAATCGCCAGATTAACTGTTGAATTTGATGATCAAGGTAATTTTAAGAACGAAGATGAAGATAGTGATCATGATAATACTTGGTATACTTCTTCTACTCCATATAGAGCAAAGGAAAATAATGTTCCAAGAGATGAGTATGAAAGATACGAAAGAAGACCTTCTATGGTCAGCAGATCACCAAGTCCTATTAAACTTCTTGCCAGATCACAAAGTAGAGAAAGCTTCCATAGATCTCCAAGTAGAGAAAGAAGCAGAGAACCAAGTTTCAGAGAAAGTTACAGGGACCACCCATACAATGACTATAACGAACATGCTACTTTCCATGATTACAGAGAAAGATCCAATTCTTATAGTAGTATCAACGGAAGATCACCTTCTCACAGTTACCATGGTAGATCACCAAGTCCTATCAGAGTGATACATTCACCTTCAGTATCCATGACTTCTAGATATGAACAATTGAGACCAACCAATCCATTAAGATCTCCATCTCCTACCAAGTACCCACAATCTCAATCTCCATTCAAATCCCCATCTCCAGTGAAACACCTTCCCCCATCTCCAAAGAAGAACTGGCGTGGAGGAATATGATTAAACCATTTCAATTTATATAAAAGCATAATATGGGCATATTTCTACTGTAATATATAGACTATAGTATAGTGAAAAAGCTGAGCAATTGTATACGATATCAATCATACTAACTAAAAAGAGAAACACTTGTAGTGAAAATGTACAATTTCGTTATTTAGCAGATTAAGGGAACAAAATTTCAGCAAAAATCTCCTCTATACTTAGCAACTGGGGTTTCGAAATATTCTTTCCATCGCCACTGACATCTCTGCTTAGCGACTACTTGGGCTTGTAGTGAAATAATCCAAGATTTTAGTATTGTTTGTTGTTATATAATTACGTAAAATGTTACCAATCAAGAAATTTGAAATTAGCGGCGCTGTATACACAGGTAAATAAAAGAAAACTATTAATTACATTTCAATTGTCTCTTGACTAATTTAGCTCTTGGTGTACTTTGACTTCCGGTTACCTTCCCTTGAGCTGGTGCAATTTTATACTGATTTGGACACTTTCTAATAGTGAATCGTTTGTTCATTTCGAACTTCTTCAGATCGAGAAATTTTCAATGGTTGCAATTTTTTGATCGGATGGTTCAATCCAGAACCACTGTGTACCTCATATGACTCTTCAAAAAGTACACAACTTGTCTTTATTGACTCTTCTGACATCATTCTATGGCCTATATAAGTCACATGATCTGGCAACTTGTCCGAGTGGTTAAGGAGAAAGATTAGAAATCTTTTGGGCTTTGCCCGCGCAGGTTCGAATCCTGCAGTTGTCGTTATTTTTTTACTATTATAAACTGTTTATGGTATTTAAGTGATGTCTTAATATTTCCAGGTGATTTCTGAATTTTTTTGCAGAATTTATTTCCAGTTGGTTTGGTACTTTTCCTTGAAAAAATGACTGAAAAGTGACAGAAATATGACAGAGAATTAATTAGCGAGTTATTGAAATGAATAAGGTAATTCAAGGTAATGTTGGGTTGTAAATTAGTCAAAACAATCTCAATAAACTACAATTAGTATGAGTTTCAATATTCAAAAGATCAGATTCAAGATATGACTTGTAATTGTCCAATTAATTTGAATTATATAATAATTTATTGTAATACTTGTAGATAGCCCAAAAAATTAATTTAAATCGTTCTAAGAAAACCCATAAGCAAACTTTAAATAATTTGGACTTTTTTCAATGTCATTAACCTTGACTATTGCAATTCAAGGTGTTTGTGATTGGTAGCTTTTGTGGTCATTTTGAATGGCATTATATACGCGATTACGTAATTTTCAATAAGAAGCGCAAATGGTTTAGTGGTAAAATCCAACGTTGCCATCGTTGGGCCCCCGGTTCGATTCCGGGTTTGCGCATCTTTTTTTTTTTTTCTCTTTATTACTACTATTAACTCCCTATCTGATACAAGATGTTCATTCATTCTTTCATTCATTCTGTACTGTAATTCTTGATATTCTGTACTATTATTATGATATCACGTGATACTACAATGTTTAGTGTTTAACTGGCTTAAAAGACATAATAGCTTCCTCAAATAGTCCATACAAACAGCTGATACTATTATGAGGGTTCTTTTATACTCCTAGAAAATTTTTCAGCTTGGTAGTACAAAGGTTTAACCCTATTTGTAGTTGTCTACCTATAGTTGTCTTTCACTGATATTCGTGGTCGGAACTCTATTTTCACGTGCTATGCCCGTATGTCACTAAACATATACACTATAAACTACTTTCCTCCATATGTTTCCGTAGCCACTGGAATAATTTCTAGCTACCAAAAATATGCTGATCAGTTGAATATTCACTGTTTACAATTTTTAATTGTTTCAATTATTTCTATTTTACATATCAGTACTAATCTATACATCATGGATAAAACAACAGACTATTTGACTAAGGTCAGTGCTTTTGTAAGTGTTGATGGCGTATGGGAAATGACCTTTTTGAGCTGTACAATGGTCATCGATTGGATTTTAACCTGTCAAAGTTCAAGGTATCTTAATTTAGAGTTCATGGAATCCAAATAAGTACTTTCCTAAGGTCCCCACGAAACCTAAGTTCTTTTCATTACCACTACCATTAGCCTTGACTTGCTCTTCACTCTTTAAGAAGAATTGGGATCCATCTTTTATGTCTAATCTGCTGTAAGTAGTAGAGGCATTTGGAACAGCAGGCTTGGCATTTGGAGAAAGTGGAGCAGATTCCTTTGTATTTTTCAAATCATGAATGTTGAAGTCTCCTATGTTTTCGCTTTCTTCCAAGGTTCTCTTTTGTAATTTTTCAACTGCTTGCTTACTGTATGGAATAACACCCAATAATACACCGTTGAAAACGGAACCATTTTCTTGAAGGGCATCTATGGCAGATCCTGGGTTATCATAGGTGATTTTGACCCAGTGTTTTCCACTGAAAATAGGAACAATAGTTTTTTTATGAGGGTTATTGGTAGAAACCAAGGTGTATCTCTTTTGAGAAGATTCAAAATCTTCCAAGACATCACCAAGTTCCTTGAAGTGAGCAATCACTTGCGATGCTAATGATTCCGGGTATCCAAACACCAAAATGGCCGATTCATTATTAGTTAAAGGATTAATGGACTTTCTCTTTTCTTGCAGAGTAACTGCAGGTTCTTCATTCAAATCACCCTTGTTGAAAACATTCTTGAAGCCCTTAGGATCTTTGTTGATAAAAGAATCGATTTGTTGTGCTGGTTTGTTCAATGAAACAAGTACTTCATCATTCAAATCATAAATGGATCTAGAAGGTGGTAAATCATCACCAGCATTACCGAAATCTTCAAATGTATCGTTGATAGTATCATTTATAGAATCATTCATAGTAGTATCAAAAAGAGCACTTCCCACACTACTATTACGTTCAGCTATTGAACCTTGACTGTTTCCCTTTCTTTGTTGACTTCCAAATGAAAGTATATTGAATTGATCCTTTGGAGCAACCATCACCTTACCGGCATCTTTAGATGATAAAGATCCGGAAGCGACTCTACGACCGCCTGGGCCGGAGCCTTTGGTTGATTTGTCGGTTGCTGAAGAACTGATATGGAAACCGGTCTTCTTTTTAGGGACCAAATGGTTTGGAATGGTGCGTTTTTTCTGGTTCTGGAACCATTCGGGACGTTGGACCGAGGACACCAATGCCTGGTCGTTGGCGCTGGCTCCACCAATGGACGATTGGCCGAAGAAGGTAGACATGGTTGTGGTTTATAGGTGTAATGTTGTGAAAACAAATTGATGAGTGTGAGGTCACGTGAAATAGCTTCAAAATCAACCCCCAACAATTCCAACAAACAATATAGTAAACGAAGTGTGGAAGAGGTTGTAAGTCTAAATCAAGTTTTTTCGATTTAATTTCACCCTTGTCTTCCCTTTTCTCCCCCATTTTTGTGGTTTTGTCTTGACTGTTCTTCGTAGATGCCATCGGCTTATGTGCACACCACATCACCATTTTTCTATAACCTACAGCGCTTAAACAAGAACACTAACACTAAGCTTACCATCATTAGTTCATCAACTACCATGATCTTATCCCCAGCCGAAAGAGCATACCTTTACGACTCGCTCGTGCAGAAACCCACCATCCGTCCGGACTCCCGTTCCGGTCACCAAATGAGACCACTCGAAGCAAAAACCTCTTTCCTTGCAGGATCCAATGGTTCAGCCAGAATAAGACTTATGGATGGGAGTGAATGTATTGTTAGTGTTAAGGCCAAAGTGGTGGTCACTTCCAAAGAAGCAAACCTTATAGAATGTGATGTTGATGTTGCAGGATTCAGGGATAATTCCAATTTTGTTTCCAACTTAAAATTCAACCTTACTAATTTATTACAACAGAATTTTCCAAGTGAATATTTAAAATTAACTTCCAAATATTCGTTCAAACTTTTCATAGATTGCATTGTAATAAGTCATTCTTCATATCCATTAACATTAATATCATTAACTTCATACTTGGCTCTTAAGACCACCAGACTTCCATACTTAGTCAGTGAAACCAATGATGAAGAAGTAGCTGAATTACCTACATTTTCTGATGATTGGGATACTGCTCAGTATATTGGTGATTATTTTAAAGACACAATTTTTCAACCTCCTATATTTATTACTTTGGGATACGTTGGTGGTAATTTAATATTTGATCCTTCTGTAGAAGAAGAACAAGTATTGGAAAATGGATTAATTGTGGCATTTTATAATAACAAGGTGATAACTCCAATTTCCAACATGAACTTAGCTACTAATTCCAATAACTCTAACTTCAAGGGTTTAGACCAACAAGCAATTGTCAAGAGTATTCAAATGGGTAACAAGTATGGTGGTGCTATAGTGAAGGCATTGGATGCCTTGGTAGAACAAGATGACGAAAGTGATGCCATCTTTTAGAAGCAAGGCACATATTTAGACTCTTTGAAGGATCTCGATGTGTGATTTACCCAAAACAATACTCATCGAGAAATGGACCGTTCCTAAAAAGACCTCAAAAACTACAAGACAAAAGGTCGTAATACTTTATAGATTAGGCAATGAGAATAGAAACCTTCCAGGTACAATCAACAAAACCTGCTTTTTTCAAACCTCAGTTGTTTGACATTATTAGCCCAGTAATGGACCAAATTGTTATCATCCATCTTTCTTTTGTGGGTGGGCCCAGTCTTATAAATACAATATTGTACATTTAGAATTCACAGGTTTATAGATTTATAGGCCAAAATAATGGAAATGATCCAGAGTAAAATTTGTAGAGATGAATTGAATATATTGCTTAATTGTTCTTTTGTTTTAATTTTCTGATAATGGTACAATATTAATTTGATCTATTATTTCTATTAGAAGACTATTTATAATTTACATATGAAGTACAGCACTAGAAAATTACTTTAAGTGGCTCAACAGTGTTGACTGGAGTAGGCTTGTACGATAATAGCGGCAGCAGTTTGGATGTTCATTGATCTAATGACACCAACTTGTTTGATCTCAACACACATATCAAGCTCAGCCAACAAATCACCAGGAACACCTTCCTTTTCCCTACCCAAAAGAATCAATGATTTCTTAGGGAACTTCAAGTCGCTATTCAATTCCACTGATTTATCAGTTTGTTCTAAACCAATTAAAGTGTAGCCCTCCTTTTTCTTTTCTTTCAAGAAGTCTTTAATTTCTTCCACCTTAACTTCCATCATAGGCATCCATTGGTCAGCAGTGACAGCGACGTTCTTGAATTGTGGATGGTTCTTGACCTTAATATCGTTCAAGGTCAACATACCAGCACCCAAAACATCAGATAATCTACAGATACCACCCAAATTAGGTGGCTTGTCCACCAATGATGACACCACAATAAGGTCACTTCTGACGATATCGTTACCTCTGGCAGTGACGTCAACATCCATGATAGTGTTCCAAGCACCACTCTTGGTTTGAAGTGGAGATTGGGTAGTAGAACTAGAAGCACCAACAGTCTTCTTTTGCACCTTACGTTCCTTGATCCATAAGTTCTTCATGTCTTCACCAATTGGATGTCTCAAAGCCTTGACTTGTTCTGAAGATAAGTTGTCTTCGAATGCACTCTTTGGAATGAAATCGAAGTCTTCTCTATCACTTAATCTCATCAAGACACCTCCGTTAATACTGACTAAAGCAAGATCCTTCTTGATATCCCACAATAAGGCATCACCACTTCTGTATTGACCGAAAGAATCTGACTTGACTGCACTCTTGTACATGTTGTCCAACATGTTAGAGAGATGAGAGTCCAACTTTAAGTTCTTTAATTTGAGTTCTTCGTAGATAGAGACAATCAAAGACAAAGAAAAGTGTCTAGTGATGGCTTTGTTTGAAGTAGCTCCTGGAACAACAATAGTAAGGAACTTGGAGAGTAACTCGATCTCATCTGGGGAGTTCAATTGTTGCATCATGAGGAAAAGGGATCTTTCGTAAGAAGTAACTATTGATGGCTTCAAGGTACCGTTGACCAAAGAATCGAAGATGGTATCAATATATTTGGTGTTACCCAACAACTTGTAGGAAACAATCCATTCGACGTAAACTCTTACCAATGGACTTGGGTCTTCAAAAAGCTTGATGAAAGTGTCCATGTAATCGGTAAAATCGACCACATCAATGATACTAACGATAATGGAGTATAATTGGATTCTGGTCCATTCTTCCAAGCCATCGGTAGACTTGTTGACCTTCAAGAAGTAGAATTCTCTTTCGTTATCTATAATGAACTTAAGAACGCTATTGGCAAAAACAGTAGACTTGATGGAGTTTAAAATAGCTGATAAGTTGACCTTGGAACTGATTTCATCTGGACCATATACGGTACGGTAAATATGAGAGTGAGCAGTATTGGAAGAGATCTCTTGGTCGAATAAGGTAGCGATGATAGTTTCCAACTTGAACACATTACTTCTCAATTGGAAGATGATGGAAGCTCTGACCAAGATCTCCGGGATCCATTCAGCAGATTCGAACTTGGAGCTGTTGACGAGTTGGAAGTTAGACAAGTTCTTGGTCAATGAAGGCAACAAACTTCTTCTACCTTGAGAGTTTTTGATGATGGATAAACCGACAGTAGTCAATCTTTCACTGAGGTCTTCATCAGAAACTGATAATTCCAATACCTTGTGATGGTACAAGGTGTTGATGAAGACAATGTGCAAGTCCTTTTGGTTCAATTGTAATCTGGAAGAGTCCAAGTTTTCCCACAAGGAAGCCAAGAATTGGGATACACCGGTGATTTGAGACAAGTCGGTTTCCAATTCAATGTAGTTCTTCATGATCTTCACCATGGCCAAGTTGGAGTCATAATCAGAAGAGCTAGAGTCCACTAAGTCCAATATTTGGTCAATAGATACATCTTTGAAGAGACCACGAGAGGAACAGATTTCCAATAAGGTAAAGAATTGGCCGCTGATCTCGTCCTTCAACTTATAGAAGTCCTTGATGGTCTTAGATAACTCCTTGGTATTGGAGAGCATGGATCTCTGCACATCAAGAAGCTCGCCATAAGAGTCAAAGAATGCATTATATCTCAACAAGTTGTTGAAGAGCTTAAATTTACGAGCTGCCAATTGCAACACATGGTAATCAGAAGAGTTCAAGTCTTGTTTAAGAGAACTCCAGACACTGGAAATGTCGATGTTCTTGATCAATGGAGAACTGACATTAGCAAGTGTATCAATGAGCTGAGTAACATCACCAGAAAGAAGTGAGGAATATTTTGCAGCCACTTCTTGTTCCTGGAGCCACGAGAACTCGATTCCTGATTCCAACACCTTGACGAGAAGGGAGTCGGACTGGGTCAAAACGTATGTAGCAGCGTCCTTGATGAATGGAAGAGCCAACACCTTCTCGTCATCGGAAAAAGCTTCCAAAGTATTTGACAAGTCGGAGTTATTGAAGTAGCCTCTGATGGGGTCCAAGTTGTCTCTAACCAACTTGAATCCGTTGAACTTAACGAACTTGTTCAAGGTGGAGATGAACTTGTGCTCGTTCAATTCGAATCTGAGCAAGATTTGAAGGTTGAGGGTTTGGCATGCGGTATCAAAGACTTCACCTTCAGAAGGGTTTTCGAACAATTTCAAGAGAATGAGGTCGTGGACACCAAACTTCAAGACTTGCTTGTTGGCAAGACCCTTGACGATACCACGGGTGACATAGATGCTGGAAGGATCAAAGGATTCCTTCAAGTTGACCAAAACTCTCAATAAAGAGGCCACAACTCTTTCATACTCTTCTTCTAGGTTCAAGTTGGAAATCATACTAGCTACGAAATCGGTCATAGTGGTACCAAACTCACATCTGTTGACACCATCGTAGTTTCTAACGATATAGTGTGGAGCAGACATGGCGTATGGCAAGTAGATCTGTTCCAAGAAGGGAAGACCATACTTTATCAAGTAAAGATGCTCAGTTGGAATAGACAAGAGAAGACCCAATGAGAACTTTCTCACAGAGTCCATACCGGCCTTGAAACCAGTAGACAATAAGCAGAAACCCCATGATGGGTGAATCAATGAAGTAGGAGAAATCAATCCAATGATATCCTTAGAACCGGCATCAGCTTGGTGAAGGGAAGTATCAACACCCAATATTTCAAAGAGAGTGGTGAAACGAGACCATTCCTTCAAGTACTCGGCTGAACGAGAGGTTTCCCAAGTGATGTACTCGTTGGAAAAGTTATAGTCGATCTTTTGAACAGATAATTGAAGAATAGACAAACAGAACTTACGGTGTTCGTGAGAAGAACTGATAAGACCGTTTTGAATGACTTCCCAGTACTTGTTGGTATTGATTCTGTCTCTGAAAGTTTGGTCAATGACAAAATTAGAATTGTTCAAGTATCTCAACCACAAGATAAATCCGTCACCAACATGAGACTTAATGTCGGTATTAACCAAGGTAAAGATGATATTCCACATGGTTTCAGCATTAATATTCTTGGTGATATAGTCAATCCTCCATCTCAAAATACGAGATATTATAGTAGTGATGGTATCATCATTAACACCTAAAAGCATTAAAATAATTGAATCCAAATTTGCAATTTCACTATTAACAGTTTCATTGGCAAATAAATATTCCAAAAACTCAAGGATACCAACAACGAGCTCATTGGCAATTTCTTCGGTTTCTAGTTCCTTATAAACGTTCAAAATGGTCTTAAATTCAGGAATAAACCAGTTGATATTGTAATTGATATATTGTTCTAAAGAGCCAGTGATTTTGGTTAAAATGTCTTTACGCAATTGAGGAACTTTATCGAGGTATTTGACAACATCTTGGTATTCAGATTCTTTGGTTTCATACACAGTCTTGGTAAAATGGTCTAAGATCAAGGTATAGATTTGATGATGTTGGTCAAGATCCACTCCTTCAAGTAAGTCGTATAAAGCATGGATATTTTCAGGACTTTCAGACAATTTCAGGGCTAAATTTCCCGCCAATTCAGCCTGTACGTCTGAACCAAGGTACTTGGTAAGGTACGAGATAGAGATCGACATGGTTGGGGTAGATAAGAACTGGAAATTTTCAATTTAGCGATGCTTATCCCGTGACAGGTCACGTGCGTTGGGTCCAAGTAATCCTAGACAAGTAGGAATAATTAGAATTAATGCTTTGGGTTATCATTGCGATAAAGAAAAGAGCATAGATTTAGAATTTTCTAAAAATGATTGGATTTCTTCGTTGGGTGTTTAGTTCTCTCTTTTAATTTTAATGGCTGACTTCAAAACTTGTTAGAGGTTTTAAGATGTATAAACCACTAGAAACAGTTATAAAATGGCAATTATTGAACCTATGAATAGTTTAAAAACTATTCTGAATATCCACAGATAGTACACAGATATTAATATTAAAAAATTGATTAATAATCTGGTTTCATTGAAAATAAGTATAATTGTTAATTCAAACTTCGGAATTTGTATTGATTTGGAAAAACTGCAAAAACTAGTAATATTTAAAACTAAAAATTAAGAACAAGCAATAGTCATAAGAATATACTAACAACGTTAACAATACATCGGACACCACCTCCAAAGCACACCATATCACCGTCTAGCACTTATTTATACCACCACACCATGTTGCTTACCACCCTATTGTCCGTAGTAAAGTCTTGTGCTAATGGCTGCGAACAGTTACACAAAGCACTAAAACGGTTCAGCGGTTTATTCGTTGCTCATTCTACCCTCTACACCTCGCCAAGAATCACCCAGTATCGGAAACTCGACCCGTTATCCTCTTCAACCTTCTAATATGGGGTAGATTTCGGAGCACTGCAACAACTTACCGACCCTGACTCTTCCCCCACAATGCTTAATTACAATTTATAGGGATGAGCTCCGCTTATGTAACCAGGGAAGATTCAACCTAAAACAAGTCAACCAAACCATCAGTGGAACCTTTCGGATACCTCTTAAATGTCCCAAAATGTAACAAATAATTGATAGGAAATTACTTCCCTCTAATTTACATGTTAATGGTTATTATTACGTAATTATCAACCACGCCTCGTTGGTTGGTTGGTTGGGGTCATTAGCTGATTGGTTGTAGGTTTGTTGGTTTTTATATTTTCTGGTGAAGGTAAATGTGAGCGAAGGGGAAAGAATTGTTAAAGTCTTATCTCCCCCACGCAATCAGGGTGCCCCGCGCTTTTCCAAATTAGTCTAATTCCGCTCGCTTCCATTAACCATATTTAAAGTTGATTTGATCTGAGTCATTTCTTGTTACTTCAAGAGTGTTATGTCCAAACCAGATGTTTTAACTTTATTACCCAAGGATCTTAAGGATATTACCTTATGGATCATTCCATTGATTATTTTAGCTCTTGTTACCAAGTTTTCCAAAAAATCTGCTGAAAAACCGCTTAAATCTGATAAAAAACCATCGATTCCTTACCAACCACCTCAAATATCACCAGTTTCTGAAGATTTCGTTTGGGAATCTGAAGAACCTCTTAAATCTTATCCTTTTAAGAATGCTGCTTATAAGTTGACCATGGGGATCCGTAATTTGGACCCTCAAGATTGGTTTTTGATTGAAAACTCGTATAAAAAGGTTATTACTGAAAAGTATAAGATTATCACCAATTCTAGTGAAGATCATCCTAAGGGTAAAGATACAAGATCTAGTACCCTATTTGTGACCCCAGAAGCTGTTCCTGCTCTTGCCGAATTTTATACCATTGCTACAAGTTATATGTGTGATAAATATCCGATGTATTTTGTGAAAAATGGTGATAATATAGATAATAAAATTACTGGTAAGTCTATTCCTATTAAATGCACCGATGATGTTGATAAGATGCCTGAATACTTGGAATACTTGACCCAAACTATCGAAGAAGATTTTATTATTTTACTTAAAGATCCTTCTAGAGAACATGAAAAAGATGGTACTGAATACTTCTTCAAGGGTGGAGTCTTCGCTTTCGCTGCCGGTTTTGATCCTAAGGACAGATTCAACATGCCACTTTCATTTGTTCACCATCCTATCCCAGGATACGAGCAGAAATTGAAGCTTTCTATGAACAGGTTTTTTAACAGAATTGCTCCAGGGCAATTTGTCACCAGAAGCAACTTTTCAGTCCAAACCCACAGCAAGTACTATGTCGATGACTCCAACAAGGGCCACAATCTCCCTAATGACTTTGTGCAAAAGCCTTTTGATATCGACACTTTGGATTTCAATACTCAGGTCCATTATAGAAGTGAAAAACAAGTGTTGACCAAGTTGCCAAAGTCTCAGGCCGTGGTGTTCACCATTAGAACCTATTTGCATCCTATGAGCAGAATCAAGAAGGAGGGTCCTGAGGTCTGTGAAAGATTAGCTGGTGCCATAGAAGGCTTGACTCCTGAAATCTCTCAGTATAAGAGAGCTGGTGAATGGGGTCCTCCATTAATAGAATACTTAAGGGCTTGAGCGAAGTCGAGTCCACTACTTTTTGTAGTCCGGAGCATTGCTATGGTTCCAGTAATAAATGTTTTATGATTGTGAGCTTTTGTAGATGATGTTTCCTGTTACCTTTGAAGTCAATACTGTTTTCAATAATTTGCATTCCTTGCCAATTCTGTTGGCACGTATACTATATTATACTATACACTATAAGTCTGTATCCTATCCTAAGAAGTAGCGAAAGTAGACTCACAACTTCATCACTTCTTCTCTCACTTCTTCCCATATATCTACGTTTTTCTTGGCCCAGCCAATCAAAAATCCGTTGTAGGATAATAAAATCTGGTAAATCATCTTCAACTGGTGTGATCCAAATAACTTGAAGTTCTTGCTTAATTCATCAGCAATATATGAGATATCTTCAAGCATAATATTCTGACACTTTTCCAATGTCTTTATCTTTTCACGGAGGGTAATAATTCTCTGTTTCCGGGTTTGTTCTGGGTTCTGGTCAATTATATCTGACACATATTGTGTGATCTTTTTGATACTGAAAAGATTAAATTTGGATTTACTAGTTGAAGTTTGTGCCTGTGGATCCAAGTTATATTTGGTATTTTTAACAACTGGATCTTTACCACCACCCATTCTAGCGGATTCATCTTCTAAACGAAGTAATTCATCTAAATCCTTTCTTTTAATTTTTAAATCCGAATCAAGCATTTGCTGTTGCTTCAATTTTTTATTCTGGAATTTTTGAACTAACTGTAGAATAGAACTGAACTGAACCGCTTCTCCCAAAGGCTCAGAAAACTTGGTTTCCAAGTCTCCAATAAGTGAATTTATTGTAATATATGAGCGGTCAAACACTTGCCCTATTTTATCAAGAATAATATTTAATTTTGGATCGTCATCTACTAGCTTGCCCTTGGTATTTCTTGACGAGTCTGTTAACACTAAAGAAAATGAATTGAAAACAGTTCCTAGTTCAGTGTAGTCATTGGATAATCCAATGAAATTCTCCATGATCTTTTTATTGATTGAATCAAGCGTAGAAGTATTTAAAATGTATTCTGAATCAGGGGAACCTTCATAAGATTGTGAGCCTTCTTCATCATTCTTCATGAGCTTATTTGTCTTTTCTTTTAATCTCTTTTTGTTATCCTTTAAAAACCTCATATGACCATTCGATGGGTTTGGTAAATATGCATAGATGGGGTCAGTTTTGAGCCCATTCTCAGGGTTCAGTTGGTAGATGCTCTTTGGTAACTGACTGGATATCAAGCTAACTTCATCAGACCAATTGGAATTGGGGTCTAAGAATTTTGAAAAGAATTCCAAGTTTCTGATTTGGCCTATTTCCAAGCAATTGTTAAGGAAATTAGATAATAATCGTTTTCTATGCTCAATCAACCTATTCTTATTGAGATGGGTAGAGTTGATATATGAATAGGTGGAAGTACTATGGTTATTAGCGGGTCCACTCGACGACCCATTGACCACATTGCTGACATTAACAGCACCCGAACTGGATCCACTAGTTTGGCTCTGGCTGAATACGTTAAAGTTGATATAGTTCTTAGGAGGAATTGGTGGGATGATCACAAGTGGAAAGATCTTGGTGAGAACTTCACGCAAACTTTCGAAATCGCTGTATCTTCGCCTGGTCAAGATCTCCTCTGTTGGATCCGCTTGGTTGATTAGTTTGATGGTATAGACAACGTACTTCTTCAGGGCATTGTTCATTCCTTCATTAGAATTACCCGCTTCTGTGATTTGAATCTTGACTACTCCGTTGGACCGGAGCAATTTGCTTACTCTGCTTTCAAAGTTGATTTGACTGGGATTGGTCCCTGATTTATCGCCTTCTCCCTTACTAGCATTATAAAGGAGGTCCCCGTCATCATCATCATCATCTGGTGACGCTCCGTTGTGTTGGCTCATTAAGCTCGAAATCCCTTGATGAGGGAAAGGGTTGTTGTCTTCGTCATCGAAATTGGGGTCGGCGCCAGGGGTTTCAATTGGTTCCGTCATCGTCCTATTTGTAGAAGTTGTAGAAGTTGTAGGGAGTAAAGTTGTGGAGATAGGGATCGGTGTGTATATAGTCCCTATAGTTGATAACCAGAAAGTCCCTTAGCGAGGCGCTCTCAGTGCGAACAAGTACTATGGGGAAACCTGGTGGTTTAGCAAGTATATTCAGTTGTGTTAAACGGAGTGAAATAAATAGAGTTGTCAGGGATAATAACCGTAACAACGTTTGATATTTATTTGGGGCAAATTGGCGGCTTACTGGATTGGTTGTTGTGAGGTATTGTGTGGTGTTATAATTGTACTTTAATGAGGTGTATTGTTAGTAGTGGGGAAATAGTGAACTGACGCTAGCGAGAAACCAAGACAATTCCTCGCTATAGTTGACACCAGGGTTGACACCAGAGTTGACAGGTGAGCAAGTGCTGGCACCAAGAGTATATTACAAGGGAGGAACAAATCAGGGAAAAGGTATTGTCAGAACCACCAATTAGCAGTAATCAATGGTAACACACTTTTGCACGTAAAGTAACATGTTTGCACATGTTCCAGCATCCTCTACTGGTCAGGTACTAGATGTACCCGCACTACTAACAGGACCTCACTATAATTGTTCTGGTTCGCTACATTCAGTCACAAACCAGTTACATCACGGAATCACACCACAACGTTTCACAACCAGTCCATACAGTTAGTATTACATGGCTAGTATAGTGGGGAATAGAATGGGCTATCTTGGATAGCCATATAGCTTAATGCGCTCTGATAGCCGCTGTTACGGAGAACTGGCCTCTCTTTATAGACTTTTGCAGCCTCACTGTCATGTTGGCGGGACTTCAATTTCACCCCAAAACCCAGCAAAAACTTCCAAAAAAGCACATTATACAATTAAAAGAAGTCAAGCTGCTCTATGTCTAGCTTAAAAGTGTTATATCCTCCGTTTTATCTCCATTCTCCTCCTCCTTCACTGTAGTACCTTGTTCCTTAACCAAACTACTAACCAAAATATCACGTGACAACTCTATGTTTTTTCATCACAACATCACTTCAAACATCTACAAACCCACCACATGGCCATGGAATCCCCCATCATAGAGGAGCTGTTTGCCAATGTCATACAAGACTTCCATTCCAACAAGCAGACACAGTCTCCGCTAGAAATTGTGTCCAAATTCAAATCGTTCACTGCCCTCAAAGCCATTGAAACCGGTGAAGCTCTTGCCGATGATGATACCAACACAAAGTTACAAGAAGAATTCGAGAATTGGGATTTAGAAACAAAATTATGGCATTTAGTCGAAATTCTTTACCAATTCAGAGTATCTCTCAAGTCTGACCTTTTACAAGAATATGATTTCTCATCATTAGCCATCAAACAAGAAAACTGGTTAATTAAAAACCCAAAGATAAAAGAATTGACCTTGATCATATATTGGCTCCAACAAAACACCAAATCATTGGATCCATCTTATTTGGAAAAGGAATTAAAGGGTAAATGGAGTAGTACCAGACAAGCCATTGACAACAAGGATTTAAACGTTTTAGCCAAATCTGGTGATAACAATCAATTTGTTGATAGTTTGGATGCTGATGCTCCTTTAAGAACCAATAAAAAGATCCACCCAGAAGATGAATCTGCTGATTCTAACAATTTCTACGTGATATACAAGCTTTTACTTGCCAACAAGAATGAGGAAGCCGTTGATTACGCCAATAGCACTGGTAACTATACCATTGGTTTGATTCTTATTGGTTACACCCAAGAATACTTCGATCCAATTATTGACAAACAAGTGATGGATCAAGATGAAGAAGCTGTATTGGACCATTCTAAGGCTTCTGGTATCAAACACAAGTCTCTCTGGAAACAAACAGTCTACAAACTTTCTCAAAGACCAAATATCAACAAATACGAAAAACTCATCTACAACTATTTAAGTGGTGGTGATATCACTGACAACTTAAATGAAGCTAGTGATAATTGGGAAGAAAGCTTATTGTTATACTTGACGCAATTCTACCAATACCAATATGAACAATTCCTCAAAGCCAAACTTACTGAAAAGCTTCCATATTCTATCCCAAGACCTCAACCTTCTTCTATTAATGAAATCTTAAATATATTGCTGAAGTCCGAATCTAGAATTTCCAAGGACAGTAATCATCCATTAAGAATAATACAAGGTGGTGTCATGATTGATGAAGTCTCTGCATTATTACACAGTATTGTCAATGCAGGAGAAGATTCTATTAAGCCATACCTTCTCAGAGTGGTTACTCATTTGGCAATTCTTCAATTATTAGTTGGAAAGTCCCAAAGTAATACTGATGTAACCACCATAATCACATTATACATCACCAAATTATCCGAATACCAATTGACCGAGCTCATCCCAATCTATCTTACATTAATTCCTGATGAGAAGGATGCCAGAGAAACATATTCTCTTTTCCTTTCTACTATTACTGATTCAAATGAAAGAATCAAGCAACTTGAAATCTCCAAGAAACTTGCTAATCCTGTTATTGATGATGACATGATTGTGGTGGATGATGCACAAGAAGCCAAGATGGAAAATATATTAAGAAGAACTGTGGAAAGAACAATGAAGAAGACAGAAGATCACTATAAATCACAAACCAAGATTGTTATTCAAGATGATATGGATCAAATAGATGAAGTTGATTCAGAATTATATCGCTCCGTCGAATGGTTCTATGAAAATGGCATGTATGAAGATTCTATTACTGCTACCTTGACCATTATACGTAGATTCCTTTTGAATGGTAAATTGGCTACCCTCCAAAAATTTGCATCGACTAAGAACTTTAGAAAGTTGCTTAGAGATTACGATGTTGAATTGCATACCAAATCTATTACCGACGAAACTGTCAAAGGAACTATAACTGATGAAAACAAGGACGAATTATTGGAATATGAACAATTGGTCACTGGATTAAACCTTATCAATGACTGGAAGAAAATCTTGGGTACTGAACAAAAATCAGCTTTCTGGGAATCTAAAGATGTGGAAGTATCTATAGAGAAAATCATTTCTACATTGAACGAATTAGTTTTCAACTGGCTCACTAAATTGATTAAATTTGCCAAAACTGATGAAGAAAGACAAATATTCAGAGATTTAAGATCTATCTACGTACCATACTTAATAATTGAGCTTTTACAAATATTTAAAGTTGCTAGATTCAAGGACTGGAAGTTCCTTAAGGGTGCATTCAAGATCATTAATGATATCGCCAATGAAGAAGCCAATGATTTCCTCAAGTGTTTCTTAGACACCGGTAGATTAAATGAATTTTTGGTGATAAGTGGTGAAATATTTGTGATTGCAAGTGAAAGAGGACAAGATAAGATCGTACAAGTTTAGATCAAACGATCAATTGTTCTATTTTGTGCTTAAGGGCTACATCTGGTTAAAAATATTCATGTATTATATAGATCATTCTAATACAGTAGAAACAACAAAGTACTTTCCTTGTAGGAATCCGCTGGATATCAAGTTAGAAGTCAATTTTGAGCCTCTTTGCTTTTAACTTTTTTTCAAAAAATTAGTTCATTTATTGGTTAATTCATTAGTTCAATGAAGATGCCTTTTCGTATAACAAATCCACCACATTAGACAAGTTCTTGACCAATTCTAAAGAAGCTTCATAAGATGCATCCTTTCTTGGTTCATCATAGATAATTAACCATCCATTACCTTGATCCAAAACACCGTAGAATACCTTATCTAAAATCATTTGTGATAATTTACCTTCAACTTGTTGTAAGTTCAAGCCAATGGTCTTGGAAATATGAGATAATTCAACGGTACTGTAAGATTCAATGATCTTTAATAAGTTTTGTTCTAATAAGTTATCATATAAAGCGTTGAAATGGTTCTTGATGATTGGATCAGACTTCAATTCGGTAGAATAAGTAACCAAAGAAGTTTCGAATTCCTTCAAGGATCTGTTCGAGTAAGCGGTGGCAATGGCTTTCATGGCATCAATATCTTTAGATTGGAATTTGATGACATTCTTGTGGTTCAAAATATTGTTAACATCATCAATCAAATTCAACATGATCTTGGTTAATAGCATATATTTCAATACTACTATGGCCTTTTCATCATCTTGAGAGTTGTAACCTTCAAAAGATTCATAGAAGTAGGAGAATGCAGTCTTGTAATCCTTTTCTTCAGCATTTAATATACCACTTTGAACATCTAATTCAGCTTGAAGTATGGTAGGACAGTAAATGGAATTAGCAGATGTTCTAGCACTGGTTAAAGCAGCTCTAGACTTTGGAATATTTCTCAAAGCATGATAGATTCTAGATTCCAATAATTGGACTTCAACCAAGGAAGATTTATCATCTAACTTCTTGTATTCAGTTAATAAATCAGTTATGATCTTTAATGCATCCTTATGTAAACCTTGTTGATATAATAAATCAGCCAATTTCAATTGTAAAGATTGTCTTAAAAATGATAATTTACTAGAAATAGCCCATTCAATACTTTCCTTAGTAGCATTAACTTGTAAATCTAAAGCATTTGGAATACCATCAAAATCTTCAATCAAAGTCTTGACCACTTTGGCAGTTTTGGACTTAGCAAAGTTACCCAAAATAGATCTGGAATCTTTGATCAATTGATTTAACTTCTCGGCTTGGGCTTGTTCTTTATATATCTTTGCCAATTCCAATATAGCCAATTCTTGTTCTTGTAACGCCTTTGCATTGGATAATTCAGGAGAAGGAGATTCAATGATCTTTTTATAGTTGGTCTCGGCAACATCGTACTTCTTGCCGACGGCTGCGTTTCTAGCCGCTTCTAATTGTGGTGATGGTTCTGACATTGGGAGTGGATGTGTAATTGGTAATGGAGTTTTGATTGTAGTATTGATTATTTGTGGAGTTTGCCATCAGATTGAGTGTCGGACAATCAGGTGACATTCGGGGGTGGTGTTGGTGCGCTAAACACGTGCGACAGTCGGATCTCATTTTCCAGTGCTAGCATCGGCCGATGGTTGAGTGAATGCAAGAGTGAGTGAGATCTATAGTGAGATTGATAAGTGCTAGATATAACACCACCAGTACCATGTTTAAGCTTGGGTTGCAAAGGGCCTCGGCCAGAGCGCCATTGCGCGTATCGAGGGCTTTGGTGAGACCGGGAATGGTTTCTGTTAGCGGGCTTCGTTTCTATTCCGACCCTTTCCCACTCCATCAAAAGGAGATCAAGAAGCAAAGAGACCTTGAAAAATTACCTAAATGGAGACAATGGGCCATTTACTTCCAGAGTGAAAAGTTCAAGAAGTCCATGACTGTCTACTACATTGCTGGTTTTGCTGCTACCTGTGTAGCTTTCTTCTATTATATGAGAGATAGATACCATGAAGATAAGCAAATTCAACATGTTAGAAAGAAGTATAAGGAAGATCCAAAGAGTTTAAGTGAATATGAATTTTTGATGTTGAGAAAGTTGAGTCAAGAAACCTTAAGACCTTTGGAAGAAAAGAAGTACCGTATTTACCAGTTGATGAGAAAAGAGTTTAGAAGAAAGCACCTTTTGGACAGTGAAGCCATTTTCAACCCATCTCCAGAAGAGTTAGAAGAATGGTACAGTAAACAACCAAAGCGAACCGTGAAGAAGGCTCCAGTTTTGGATAAGCCAATTGGTGAAAAGACTGCTGAAGAAAAATTGGAAGAAGAACAGCTTATTGCTGGAGAAAAGCTTACCAATGGAGAAAACCCTAATATTGTTCCTGCTGAAGACACCACCGAGTTCTACGAGCAAAAGGCTGCTGCCTATGATGATGAAATCAAGTGGGAAGAAAGAGGTATGTTTTTGGGTAAGCGTAGAAGATGGTTGATGAAGCAATTGAAGGGTGATGTCTTGGAAGTCGCCTGTGGTACTGGTAGAAACATCCCATACTTCTACCCAGAATTGGTTAATTCCATCACCTTCCTTGATTCCTCCAGAAACATGGTTGATATCACCCAAAAGAAGTTCAGAGAAGCATACCCAGACTTCAGAAAGGTTGGTTTCACTGTTGGTAAGGCTGAAGACTTGGCTGAATTGGCTCACCAAGGTAAAGATATCAAATACGACACTGTTGTTGAAGCCTTTGGATTATGTGCTCATGAGGACCCAGTGGCTGCCTTGAAGAACATGTCCTCTTTGTTGAACCCAGGTGGTAGAATTGTCTTGCTTGAACACGGTAGAGGTACTTGGGATTTTGTTAACAACCATTTGGACTTCAGAAGTGAAAGAAGAATGAAGACTTGGGCCTGTAGATGGAACCTTGACATTGGTGAGTTGATTGATGAAGCTGGTTTGGATATCACTTACGAAAAGAGAGTCCATTTGGGTACCACCTGGATGTTGGTGTGTAAGAGACCAGAAGATCCTATTAACCTGGACGAAAAGCCTTTCTTGAGTAAGTTGTTCGGTAGAGAACCTAAGCCTATCAAGAGAGAGTAGATGAAGTATTCTTCTACAATGGTACGTTCAATAGACGTGAATTGTGCTAGTTATATAAAGTAGATATTAATAATGTAAATAGCTAATCTTAAACGATGTAATTATTTGAAAGACGCTTGGACTGGGTCATATGTCAATTGTTGATCCTGGTGATATCAGTTGATATATGTGATTAATTGTGTATGTGTTTGTATTGGACTGTTGTCTTGTGGTTGTTCATATGTGTTGACTATTAATTGTGGGATCATTTTTTGCAACCATGTTTATAACGAGGTTTCCGCATCTGGTGACACGTCATATCTGGGTCTTTGGTGCTCAAACTCGCGCTGGATCGACGAATTGCTTGTTTAATACCTTATGATCTTCTGATAGTTGTAATTATCGCCTTTTCAATGCTTTCTCATAGTAAGTGACCCCAACCCTCATAGTGTAGAAGAATGTTGTAGTCTCTTTAATCCACTCTTCTTAAAGGTAGATTCCTCCGTCACCACTTTCAGAATTCTCCATTTCCTGGTCTGGTTTCTCCTTGGCTCCCTCTTCATTCCTTGGTTCTAGCATCAGTTCGGTAGGTTTCACATCAGTAGACTCTACGCCTTCCGTGCTATCTTCTTCCACCAAGATAGGTTGGCCCCTATTGGATAATACGGCTGGTTTTGGTTGGATCTTGTCGTAGCCGTTCTTCTTGAGCAAGTTGGTCAATTTGGCTCCTTCATTCTCCACATCTCTATCACTTACCAGCTTGTTGAGCATTGCTTCTAGGGTGGCACTATACCTTTGGGACTTGCTGTAAATCACTTCGGTGTTCTCTTCTATAACCAGCTCGTATAACTTTCTGTCTTCTTCATCGTCTTCCTTAAGGCCCTGTATTTCAGTATGGAGCTCGTTGTTGGTCTCTATCAACTTGGTTATGGATTTGAAGAGCTCTTCCTTTACTGACTGGATGTTCTCCTGTGATAAATCTTCGAGGGCAACGGAGAACGCTTCAAAGTCAATTGGGTTGGACATGATGTGTATCTGGTAGTTTGGTAGTTAGTTTGGTGTGTATAGCTAGTAGTGAATGCTAATTGGTGGCGTGTAATGGGATAATTGGTAGTGGTAGATATTGGTGATCTAGTGCCTGTGTAGTTGTGATGGCATTACTGATCCTGCGCAGTAAATAGTGCGACAACTGGTCCTACAGCTAGAAATCTTAGCGACAATCTTAGCGAGAGTCATAGCGAGAATCACAGACATAAGTTAAGCGAACTTTGCACCAGCTAAAACACCCACACCATACCACATACCACACACAAGAGATGGTTATAGTACGAGCAGGAATCGCCCGTCTTGTACGGCTCCCTGTCCATGCCGCCAGTGGCTTATTTGGCGGTCTCTATAGCCCCGGTATCACCAGTATCACCATCCGTCCCTACTCCATCGACATCCAGTCGACTCTTGAAAAGGTGACCAAGATCCCACAAATTCACCCTTTATTGATCCAAAGAGCCGAGGTGATGAAGACTGAGTTCAAGGACCTCGAAGAAAAGGTCGCCCAGGGCAATTTTGAACAGGATGTCAATATCAGATTCTCCAACTTATCAGTGATTTTAGACCATTACGCTAAGTATAAGTCTGATTTGGCTACATTTGAAGAGCTTGAACAACTTATAACCGAAGAGGGTCAAGACCGCGAGTTGGTGGAGGAAGCGGTGGCTGAGATTGAAGAAACCATACCACAAATCGAAAGATCCATACAAGTGCTACAATCCAGATTACTTCCACAACAGAAGTACTCAGACAAGCCATGTATTCTAGAAATGAGACCAGGCGTTGGTGGATCAGAAGCTGCGCTTTTCACTGATGACTTGATGCAAATGTATATCAACTATGCCAATGCCAAGCGTTGGAAGCATAGTATAGTGAGTAGAAGTGAGGGAAACAACGGGTTTGTCAACGAAGTGATTATCAGTATTGATGATCCTGGAGCATTTCTGGCCTTGAGACACGAGAGTGGTGTTCATCGTGTGCAGCGTATTCCGCTGACTGAAAGTAAGGGAAGAATCCATACCTCTACAGCTGCAGTAGTTGTTCTTCCAAAGATCTCTGATGGTACTGAAAGCTCCTTAAAAGAAGATGAAAGACTGTTTGCACCAGGAGAAGTGAGGATAGATACCATGAGAGCTGGTGGTAAAGGTGGTCAGCACGTTAATACCACTGATTCTGCTGTCAGATTGGTCCACATTCCTACTGGTATTACTGTTATGCAACAAGATGAAAGATCTCAACCACGGAACAAGGCTAAAGCTTTCTCTATTTTAAGAGCCCGTTTGGCTGCTTTGGAAAGAGAAAAAGAACTTCTTGAACAACGTAAAATGAGAACCGATCAAGTCACCACTACTGACCGTTCCGATAAGATCAGAACCTACAATTATCCACAAAATAGAGTCACTGACCACAGGTGTGGTTACTCTTTGCATGATTTGACTGGGTGTATGGCCGGTAGTAAGTTAGATAATGTGATCGAGAAGGTAGAGCAAAAGGAATTTGAAGAGAGATTGGAAGAGTTGATTGAACAAGAAAGAAGCAAATAAATTTAGTACAAACTACAAACGAAGTGAGTAGTTTATCGCTTCACCAAAAGTAAGAAAAGATTAACCCAAATCATAGTGTAGGTTGCTGATCATCTACAAAGAATAGATCTGGATGACTTAGAAATGGACTCAACTGATGGATATTAAATATTTAAGAAGAGCTCGTAAGAGCTATGTAACTACATGTATATAGTAATAGACATTATAGACACATTAAGAAATGTGGTAATCTAGTGTGCTCTCTATTATATGAGAGTAGATAGACTATGTACATAAATGGATGTTCAAGTATAGGTTGAGCTTTAATAAATCTTTCAACAAATTAGGTTTATTTGTTTCTAAATTTGAACCATCTCTATTCTTTTTGTTCACTACAAGTTACCCTCTCCAGTTGCACTCACTCTCAATTCGTCTATGTTGATCTCTTTTTGGTGCAAGTACAAATATTATATAATCTGACATCACTACTCGTAAATCTTTTTACCACATCAGATTACTACGTTGTAATGCCATTCAAGTTCGGCGGATGGAGCCGTGGAGCCGATTTCTTACGGTGACTTCCCTTCCATGGAGCGATTCTCCTGACATTTCCTTCTCTCGCAAAAGCAGGGTGGAGGCTTAACCTGACGATCTTTGGATGTGATGGGTGCAAAAATAGATCAGCAATAGTAAGACACAGAAAACATTTGGTTGAACCCCAAGGACTTTAAAATTGACCAATTACTCTGTTAAATATTCAAATGGATATATATGGAGTCTAGAAGCTGTCTCGATATGTTTCCAGTACTAAATCTATTGTTGCAGCATAAAGTCCCTAAAATGGAAAAATAATAGAGGCTTAAATCTACAAGAGATATATAATAAACAGGTTATAAAACACGGGCACGAAAGTTGTAAAAAGTGAAATAATATACAATAGAAGTGTAACTGTCGGGTAATAGTTACATATAGAGCTAGTAGAATAACCACAACTATTTCTAGGGTGTTTTAGTACGGCACTGAAATTTTTTTTCACATTTTTCAAACGTTTAAGAGCAACCCCATTTGACCGTTTAACAAGCTGAAAAAAACCGGAAAATTTCAGTGGGGTATGGCAATATCAATTGTTCCAGGTTGCATGTTCCTTTGGACCCCTTTGTAGAGCCACGTCTCATAAACTGCCCTTGGCAGGTTACATAATCAATTGTCTAAACACAAGTGAACGAGCCCTGAGCCCGGGTTATACAGAGACGTGTCACATTACACGTGCCAAGCTGCCCCAAAACTTATAGCGACATAAATTATGCTTGTTATTATTACTTTACTGGGCCAACTTGTGGTTGATCCCCACCAGGCGTCCATCTCACGGTGGACGTGGTGGTAGAGGTGTCGCTAGCACACTAAAATATCCAACACCACCAGAAATCATCGTCACTAATACTTGACCTTACAGCCCTAAACCGAAGCACATGCGCCCTGGTAGTTGAACCTCCTCACTATATTGTGATTTACGGTGCGAAGATTTCTCCCGCAAACAATAGACTACGAGCAAAACCGAACATCATAGGGGTACACCCACTCTTGTAACCGAAACAGGTATTGTGTCGGTGCAACTGGAAAATGGTGCCAGTGAGACCAGTGGTAGTGGTTGTGGTGCGAAATGTCGCCATCCCATCCCATTATCACCGAGCATCTTTTTCTCTTTCTCTCGCTGGGGCGGGAAAGCCATAGTCGAGAGCCATGCCCAAGAGGCTAAACAAACACCACAAAAAAACAAAGTTACAGTGGACGTTCAGCCTTGTACCACCGCGTATCGTACCATACAAACTTGTAGCAGGCCCATCCCCGGGCTACACCGAAGGTATATAGCTCTTTTATACCAGTACTCCCTGGAACCAGTGTTTGTTTCCTCCTTATCGGGTTATTTTCTAGCGCCTGTAGATCCCTCATCCGACCCTGAACGTACCCCGACTTCTAACGGGTACTCGCCCTAACTTATTCACAATGTGAAATTCTTCCTCACTAAATCCATATACTATCTCAGTAGCCCGATTACGTAAGCAATGGTATAGAGGCAGAAAAATTACAACACCTGAATAAACTCTGTTCAATAACACAAGTACATTGTACCAACAACTACTGCTACTACATTCCCATTGATCCTGGTGCTTTCAGGACACACCGTCACTCGCTTCCCACACCTAACCCGCCAAATCCGTTCCCATACTTATTCCTACCTTTTCAAATCATGGTGTCCCTACGTAACATCGCTGCATTGTCAATAGTACTACCCTTGGTGGCATCTTTAGGTATTACGGTACCGCCTGTTAAAGCAGGTGATAAGAAGAACTATTCATCTAAAGATAACCTTCGTAATTGCATCAGCTATCCCACCGTCAAAGACGATGTGATCATGGTCAGAATCAATAGTGGTGATCGCATTGGTTCTCATAGTTTAAATCTTCTTGTTTTTGATGATGAAGATAATCTTTTAAGAGATCAAAAGGATCTTGGAGGTGAGATTTCGTTTATGTTTACCAATCTTAATAATCCAAGTCCAATTTCTGCTCATCATGAAGCAGGTAAAAGATCAGGTTTTTTCAATATTGGTCAAAATGGTCAAAATGGTGGTGGATCAACTGAAGAAGAAAAGGCCAAAGGTAAAGAGATTTTGAATTCCAATAATGGTAAATCTCTTGTATACATTTGTTTTAACAACTTGTATGCTGATAAATCCTGGTCTTTCAGACCACTGAGTCGTGATGTTGAGCTTCAAGTTGATATTAAAACCATGTCTACTTTGAAAAACACCAATTATAATGACTATGCTCAATATTTTAGTTCTCTTCAAAATTCGAAAGAAGGTGAAAATGATGCTGAAAAGCAAAATCAAGGTTCTAGAGAGTTTACTGAAAAAGATTTTGATGAAAAAGTGGATCTTTTAAAAGCTGAATTGAATTCAGTAGAAGAAAACCTCCACAATTCTGAACTCATTTTGAATGCATTAATGGACCAAGAATTCAAACTTAGAGACATCAATGAAGATATCTTTTCTGGTTATACCAAGATCTCCATTATTGTTCTTGTTTCTATTGCTGTTTCTGGTCTTCTTCAATTGATCTACATCAGATTCTACTTTAAGAGAAAGAGAATATTATAAGCATGAAGAAGAAAAAAACACTAATTTATTCCATAATTGCGTTGGCAAGTACTTCTTGAACCAAAAATAATGGTCATTTGATCTTTTATGTCAAGAGCACTTCTCAACAAATGGTGCCTTCAATTTCAACAATAAAAGGCAGAGCTGTAATACAAAACTTGATTTCATTTCTTTGGTCTAATTAAACAAAAGATTGACTGTGAATCACATCTCTTTTTTTTGCCCTACTTTCCCATTGAACAAATCCTAAAACCAATACTGAAAACAAGACAAAGAATCGCTTTGAAAACAATTCCATATTTTTGTCCTAGTTCTTTTTGTTGGTTATGCATCGATTCATTATCAACTTTTAGCTTCATCTGATTAGTCAAAAACAAAAAATCAAAATCATGCCCCTGTTACCTTTTTAATTCCTTGGTTGTATCATCAGTGGTATGGTCTCTATTTATAGTCAATGTAACAAACTAACATACACAGAGTAGTGAGTTTGTGAGCTTGTGAGTTATTTACAAGAGCGAGTGACTGCTTTGGTACCTGTTTTGAATTTCTACAAGTGGTTACAGCACTTCATGGCTCTTTTTGACAGATGTGAATAATTATATATATAGCATTAAGTCTATAGACATGATATTTAATAATACTAGATAATTAGCTTGACCAGAGTAGGTTTTAGTCTCTATCATGAGGTTATGAGAATTTATAGCGTCGATTAGCTGGTACTTCTTTGATTATTTCATTATTGAGTCCATGCTAACAAAACTGTAATCTCAAAAACATAAATGGTGATAGAGAAGCTTAAGACCTCTGTAGTTATATAGTTTATATTTGTTCTAATTCTTGGTCTTCCTTCTATGAATGTATCAATGTTTCGATATGTGATGATGATCAACTTGTGAGTCGAAATATCTAAACATTGAAATGGTCTCATTTAATAATATTGTCATTAATCTGATCCACCGAATTGTAATTGTAGTGGTTGTAAAGTCATTTAAATTGTTAGTGTTTTTATTTTTCACTCTCTTTATTGGATTAACCTCTCATCTTTTCGTTGTTTATAACGTCTTGACAAATACTTTCCATAGCTTCTTTATCGATCATACTTCCAACATTGGAAAATGCCATAGATGCTTCGTATCCCATGATGATTCTTTGTTCGGTGATACCCAAGTCTCCGTAGGCCAAGGCCTTGATAACATTGCTGTATCTGCTGATATTGGACCTCACAGAGTTTGGAATATTGGCATCGTTCTTGTCGGAGTAGATTTCCCAGGAACTTTCTTCTTCTAAACGAGTGATGGCCACAGAGCCAGCACCTGGAACATATGAAGAGTCCGTAGATGCTTGGAGCTTGTTGGCATTAGAGTTTACAGTCAGGTTCTTGTTAGCAGCACTGTTGGTGGTCTTGGAAAGCCACACGTATCCATTGATACCAAGAATTACACTAACATTACCTGGTAAATCATAGGAGTGATTCTTAGACTTGACAATAAGATTGGATGGAACCTTGACAAAGATACCGTTTCTGAGCTTACCATACTTCAAAGAACGGGTGTGCAAGGATGCTATACCATTGTTGAAAATAGTTTGGACTTCGGCATTTAACAAGTCACCTTCTTTTAAGAAGTTTCTCATTTGAAGCTCATCGCTCTCAGACTTTCTTCTTAAAACACCACCTGGCAAATTGACAGATCCCAACATCAATAAGGCGTCTTGCTTGGCACCAATGTCTACTTTCCAACGTTTGTTACCCACTTCAGTGATTCTTCCAACAATATGGTCACCAGTTTCAGGCTGAAACCTTCCTTTGAGCGGTATCACACTCAATAAACGGTTAACTCTGGAGATACTTCCCGCCACAGATGAGTATGTCTTGTCTTCAAGGAAATAGGTACCGTGACCCTTCATCCACACAGGGTCATCGGTGACCATTTCACCTGGTGTAACTATGGATTGCTTGAAAGCAGAGGACTCTTCGTCCGACATCTCAGTATCAGAATCGATGGTAGCCGCTGAGGGCCTGGTGATAGTAATAACCTCAGAAATATCCATATTAGCAAGTTCTATTATGATAAAGATGGTACTTGTGTACTTGATGTTATTTGGCAGCTGTTGTTGGGTTGCTGGTTGTTGGGTTGCTGGTTGGCTTAGTCACTAACTATGGGCTTTTCTCTAAGTTTTGATGATTTCCCTCTCAGGTTTTTGGTTAATCTTTTTGGTGCGGGCCATCGCGATGCAGTCCATGTTTCTTCGCTATTACAGAACAAGCAGAACCATTCGAAGATCCATAATGAACAAGTTCGGACCTCCTATCAACAGGGCCATGAAGGTGCTCGACCGGTCATTTTTCCATAAGGAAGTTCCGCTTTTGGTGGCGTGCTTTCCTGAGCCAAAATACCTCGGTAACTTTGTTAAGTTGTGTAAAGATGATATCTTATATAAACCTACCATTAAACATATTGTATCGGTAGACAATGTTAGAGGGGTTTTGTTGAGGGAAGACATTGATGATATTGCTACTTATAAGGAAAAGCTCCTGGCTACTGCTATGGAAAAGATTGCTGAGTTTAATGTTCAAGTGTTACCATATACTATGAAACTTGATTATTCATTCTGGAAAACTGATGATATTTTAAGATCGGTTCTTCCAGAAGACTTACTTGATGAAATCCCCGGTGGGTTCGCCCAAGCGGGTCACATTGCCCATTTGAACCTTCGTGATGAGTTCAAGCCATATGGTTCCTTGATTGGTCAAGTGATCTTGGATAAGAACGCTAAGATCGAAACGGTAGTGGATAAAGTGGACTCCATTGCCACCAAGTTCAGAACCTTCAAGATGAACATTTTGGCTGGTAAAGACGATTTCATCGTTGAACAAAGTGAAAGTGGATGTAAGTTCAGATTTGACTTCAGTAAAGTGTACTGGAACTCAAGATTGAGCACTGAACATGATCGTTTGATCGAGCACTTCAAGCCTCAGGAAGCAGTTGGTGATGTTTTCGCTGGTGTAGGTCCATTTGCTGTCCCAGCTGGTAAGAAGAATGTGTTGGTTTTGGCCAACGATCTTAATCCTGAGTCCTACAAGTACTTACAAGAAAACATCAAGATCAACCATGTGGATGACTTTGTCAAGCCATTCAACTTGGACGGTAGAGAATTTATTAGACAATCTCCAAAGCTCTTGCTTGACTGGTCCAAGAACGCAGGTCTCATTGAAAAGAGTAAGGTGGTCAAGAGAAGAAAGGTCGATCCTTCCACCAAAGAAAAGATTGTCCAAAAGGACAAGCAAGTCATCAAGATCAACATTCCAAAGTACTACAGTGACTACGTCATGAACTTGCCAGACAGTGCCATTACTTTCTTGGACGAATTCGTCTCTCTCTACAGCCATGATCCAGAAATCGAAAAGGTGGTAAGAGAAGACCCTGACTTCAAGTTGCCAACCATCAATGTCCACTGCTTTGAAAAGTACTCTGCACAAGAACAACCAGAACCTTCCATGGAAGAACTCCATACAAGAGTGCTTGCAAGAGTCAATGAAATGCTTGGATCCAAGTTGACCCTTGAAGAAGTCGATTTCCATTTGGTCAGAAGAGTAGCACCAACCAAGCCTATGTTCTGTGTTTCCTTCCAGTTACCAGAAGAAGTTGCTTTCAGAAAGACCACTGAATAAATGTTTCAGGGATATTAAAATAGTACCAATGGTCATTGGTATTTTTGCCCATCAGAGGCGCTTTGATGAAAACCTTGTGGACTGAATTGTCTGGAAGAATTTAGATAATACAAGGTCAAACGATTAGTTATAGCAGTGTAAATAGCCACAGAAGAAATTGTATAATTAATAGAACAAAGAAAAATGAAATAAAAAAAATAAAAGACAGAAAAGAGTAGACCAAAATACCAGAAGAATGATGTAGAATTAAAGATCCTATAGATATTACAGGGTAGGAATAAATGATTGTTCTACTAATTATAGTCACTTTATGGAGTTAATGTGAAGCATTTTAGAAAGTAATTGATGCTGAAATCTCGGTTTATGGACTTTGAAATGACCCCTATATAGTTTTAATTATTTCCTGATGAATCTAAGATGGTTGTGATAGTTACAATTACAACGTAACTCCAATTGTACGCAATGCAACGCCTAAGTATTAATTGCAACCTGGTTATCAGTGTAATTCTGCGCGGAATCAATATAATTGAATGAAACGATTATCTCCAGCCATAGAGACTATAACAAGTCAAGGACGGAAATAATAGAGTGATTTATTTTGAATTTTTCCTTCCTATTTGCTCATATAGTAGTTTTTACTGTACATTAATAACGGTTTTGTTATAGTTAAATGGTCTATTCACTAACAGATTAGCCATCAGTTACAACTAGAAAAAGGATTTTTTTTGAAATTTAAAACATGGATTACTATTAGTTCTGTGACTGTAACCAACCACACTACATCCCCAACCGTGTGATCTCCTTCTTTCTCTTCAATTATTGACTGCAAAATTACTATTATTACTCTCTCCCACAGGGCTCGCAACGAAATATGAATTGTTTGCATCGCCAAGTATCTGCGACCCCATCTCACCTTCGTCCACTCCGATATAGTGTAACGGCTAGCACGGTTCGCTTTCACCGAGCAGACCCGGGTTCGACTCCCGGTATCGGAATTCTTTTTTTAGTATCCACCATCTATAACCATAACAAAACCAGTACTCTTGTAGTGATTCATGTATTTTATATTTTTTAGCGTTACTTTGTTCTCTAAGTAATTTTTCACTTTTAGAGAGCCCAATTTTTCATGTCAAATTTTGAGTATCTAGCCGAAACTAAGACCTGGCATAGAAAAAATGGTACAATATGTACCACGAGAAAAATCGGAAAACGGGCCACATTGAAAGTGCCCGAATTAACTAATAATTGCACCCATTTCAAGCCAATTTACACCCAAAATAAAATAAAAAAACTACCTATATCCAATCACAATTGTCATGTTATTAAGCACAATTGGGTAGAGAAAGACACTACACTTGCCACAGTATCGCTAGTTCTCGTTGATGCACCCATCTCTAACGTGCATATCTTGGCTCTTTGTTTCAGCTGCCAATGGTTGGTGAAATTTCTTGTGCTGTTCCGAACTGGATCGAGTCAATTAATAAATTTTTCGGAGCGATCCATCGTTACTTTATGATCAGCAGATGTAACATTAATTATACCAAAGATTTTATGACATTTTCGGAGAGGAACTGTAATTTTGGGTTTACCGGAACATGAACCATTTTAAGCTGTTTGTATTGCTTTTTTTCCTGGCTTCATTGGACCCTCTGATGTTCCATAATTGTATTACCGGGAATCACCTACTTTGGTGGTGTGGTGGAAAAACCTTATCAATTCCGCACTTTCCTGCAGAATTTACCCCAGACATATAAAGAACTGGAAAATTGGTCATTTCACTACTTTCTTGATTTAGTAATACTACAACTTCAAACTTAACAATTGGAAGTTAAAAACAACCAACAATCACTTCACCAATGTCATTGCAAGTTGTTGATATCAGTAACGAAGACGCCGCCACCGGAGCCAGTCTCTTGAACGCTGCCACCACTCAAGGTTTCATGTATGTAGATGGACATGACTTTATCAAGGAAGAAGTGGACCAATTGTTCCTTCTTACTGAGCAATTCTTCGCTTTACCAAATGACTACAAACGCTCTTATGCTAGAAAGAATAATAACAATGGATACGTTGATTACGGAGACGAAAACTTGGATCCAAACACCCAAAAGAAGGGTGATCCAAAGGAAGCCTATAACTTTGCTGGTATTCATTTTGGTACTGGTATGACTGAAGAAGATATCCCTGATTGGTTTTGGGATGAACCAGCTAGAATTGATTTGTTGCTGTCTACTTTACAAAAGTTATACAAGCTATCAGTTAAGATCTTGAGAATCTTGGCCATTGGGTTGCAAATTGAAGATACTGATGTTCCAGGAAGTGAATGGTTCACTGCCAAGTATGATCCAATTAAGCCATCAGGTTCTACTTTCCGTCTTCTCCATTATCCAAATCATCAAAGTTTGGAACCAGAAGCCGAAATCAGAGCTGGGGCTCATACCGACTATGGTACCATGACTCTTTTGTTCCAAAAGGAAAACCAAGAAGGTTTGGAATTGTACTCTCCTGTTTCCAAGGCTTGGGAACCAGTCCCTTTCATTCCAGCTGACTCTTCCAAGCATCCAGGACAAGCTCCTCCACTTATCATCAATGTAGGTGACCAATTGAGTTACTGGTCTTCTGGTTTGTTAAAGTCTACTATTCACAGAGTTAGATTTCCTAAGTCTGTACAAGAATCTGGTCAAGACCGTTATTCTATTGTTTTCTTCAGTCATCCAAACGATGATGCCTTATTGGAACCATTCCCAAGTCCTTTGACCAGAGATATCAAGGGTAGAGGTGCCAACAGTGAAGACAAACCTATCAGGGCCTGCGAACACTTGGAAAGAAGATTGTTGGCTACCTACAAGAAATGATCGTGATATGTAATGAAAAATAAAAGGCACTGTTGGCCTTATGGGGTGCAACTTGATAGTTAAAATCACCCTTTACAGGCTCTGGAACATTTGATCTCAATTGCTGTCAAACAGTGTGGTCTCCTGTGTATGTTCCCTGGACCAGTCCTGGGATGCAAACGGTAGTAACCTTTACATGACTACGACACATAATATGTCAGGATGATTAGCAGAACGAGCCACATAATAAAAATAAATATTGATGAACCGGAAAGTAATTGTAGCACTTGTCAGCCAGGCTATTTAAGGGACCAAAAGAGTACGATATGAAGTAATATAGTGTGAAATTTTTAAGGTGTAATCTAGTATATAATTAACTTGTCATAAACTTGTCGCGAACTTGTCGCAATTGTGTAGCGATAAGCATTGTTGAAGCATTTTGACATAGATCAAGCCACACCACCAACCCAATCACCACAACGGTTTCTTCTAAAACCAGACTGTAACTACTAAAGATTTCTTTTCAGCTTTCTTTGCTTTCTTCTCATACAAAAGTCGTACGAATCCCGTTCTTGCTTCTATCAAATCGGCTTATCCTGAAAATACCTATATATTCAATAATATGGGTAGTAGGAAAATGCCGCTACTCCGCAATTCGCGCACTGGAATTCGCAATCGGTTAGAAGAGCCAAGTTCAGCCCAGTTACCACAGTCAAATATTGTTTAAATATGCCTGGTACCTCCTATAAAATGTTCTCAGTGGGAGAATTTCTATCTCTAGTTTAAGACTAGCCGCCATTTAACCATTTTTGATCTGATATTCCACAGTTCCTGGAGGGCGCAAAAAAGTTCCCGATTAGGCTTAAGCGCATAACCGCATCTCCTTATCTAAGACACAACCATCATCATCATCTCCACAATCATTATATCAATTCTGTACTCATATTACCTTAAACAATAACCAGACCCGCTCCATAAAAGTATGGGGAAACCACAAGATTTGCTGTCAGATTCGCTGGTGTCAAAGAAACACCCCCAAAATGTCCGTATAACCTCAGATCCATCGGAAGTGATCCAGATCATTAACCAAAATGAGGCTCGCAACTATAGACTTGGAGTGTTTTTCATAGTGATCGGAGTTACGACATGGATCACAGGTCTAGAATTGGTCAATGTGGTCCTTAAAGGTGGTGACTATAACAAACCTTGGATGATTTCAGTTTATACTGGCTCCTGTTTCAGTCTTTATCTAGTACCAGATATATACAATTGGATAAGAAACAAGAAAGAGCCCGAGGTTCTTGATAAGGAACAACAAGACATTTATGCTCCAGAACAATTAACCAAAGTTGAAATAGCCAAACTTGCCGCGGAGCTTGCCATCACATATTTTCTTTACAATCTATTTGAAATGGCAAGTCTTCAATATACATCTGCTTCTAACCAGACGGTTCTAAGCAGCACCACATCAATTTTCACGTTGATAATATCAACTGTTTTCAGAATCGATAAGTTTTGCTTTAAGAAGCTTCTTTGTGTGTCTATCAGTTTTATGGGAGTGATGTGTGTTAATATGAGTGAGTCCGCCAATGAGCCTGATTCAGGACTGAAGTTCCTGCCAAAGAACCCAATATTGGGAAATGCTTTAGCAGTGGCCGGCGCTCTAATGTATTCCTTGTACTTGCTCAATATGAAGGTCCAATGTGGTTCAGGAAAGAAAACCACTAATGAAAGAAGAGTGTTCGGTTTTGTTGGTTTATTCACCATTCTTCTTGGTGTTCCTACATTAATGGTGGTAGACAAATTGGGTATAGAGAAATTCGAGTTCCCACCTCCATCAAGAAGCATTTTATTCCTGGTTGGGATCAATGGTATCTTCTCAGTCATTTCAGATTTCTCTATAGTGTTGGCCATGCTTTTAACCAGTCCTTTGGTGGCCTCGTTATCATTGACTTCTGCAATTCCTATAACCATCTGTATCGACTATATCATATTGCTTGTGGAAGGAGCACCTCCAAAATCCACCAATTATGTATACTTCTTGGGTATCATTAGTATCTTGCTTTCAGTGGTTCTTATTAACGTTAATATCAGCTCCAAGAAAGCCATGGTTCAAGATGTGATTGAAGTAACCTTGGAAGATGCAATTAACGAGAATGAAACTTTATCTCCTGTCCTTACACCTTTACTCAGTCCTGCTATGAGCACTATACATTCTCCTGGTAGATCTCCTTATCTCCAATTACTATCTAAAATATCACCACGTCCTTCAAAACTAAAGATGGCCCACCCAGATGTTACCAATTTCAACTTAAACTCCAGTCCTGGTAACGAAAATGCACCTTTAATAAATCTAAACCATCCAGATACTCTCTATGTGGTAGATCAAGACAGACCCGATACCAAAGACAGATTAATTGTGTACTCTGGATTACACCACCGTTATCATATAAGACCTGAAGAGCTGAATGAAACTAGTTATCAGTTTGATTTCGAAGCCTAGGATAGTACATTATTGCTTTTATTCACAAAATCCCAAGATGCTAGAAGTAACTTCTGGGTTTTTGAAAATGATGACTTTGACTTATAGAAGTAGAAGCGACAGCATACGAAATTGTTTGCCCTTTTCATATGCATTGCAAAATACTATCATCTAACAGTTGACTACCAGAAAGTAGTCTTAGAATGTTCCAGTTTCAATTAAAATCATTTACCTTTTTCAGCTTCACTCCATAGCATTTCACACTACAATATTGATTATTATACATGAAATGCATGCCACTATTATCTAGTTTAATGTTGTAAACTACATGAAATATAAAGGGATTCATAATGAATTGTACTTCTTGTCTTTATTGTGTAATTTTTGATAATAGTTTAAGAAATTTTAAATTTTTTACAAAAGTGTTTAATTTCGCAGCCATTCTGTATAATACCTATATAATGTCAGGAACCAGTCCATTCTATAAAATATCTATTGACCTTTACTTCCTTTTTTGTTACCACCTTTGGTAGTAGCAGCATTTTTTTTAATTTTAGGTTTGGTTTGTTGACTTCTTTGAACGAACAACGCTTGGTTACTTACCTTAGTATAATGATGAAAGTTCATATTAGCACATTTAGCACTTTCATAACCCTCACAAAACCCTTTGGCTATAGGTTTTACAGGCAGAATAACATATATATCTTTCTGTGGAGAATAATAATTATCAGTGAATGGAGTCATACCATTTGCTTTCATCAATGCTACTATCTTCTTTTCTTCCTTCTCAGAAGGAATTTGAATAGAATTATGAACACTAATATGAGTGAAATCCATACTGTTGAAAAGACTACTTTTTTTCATCTTCTCTATTTCCTGTTCTCTTGTAATTTTTTTGGCAAAGATATTACTCTTGCTCTTTTGTGCTGTAGCTCTGACATTAACACAATATTGGCAAAAGCACATAGAATAGTCTTCACCAAATTTCTCTCGGTAAAATCTTACTGTTCTCTCAAAACTATCATCCATTACCCCTTCTGCCACTCTATCATTATGGTCAACAACAGCATTCCGCTTTGAATGAAGACAATCGTCAAAATAGTAGTACATTGATAATTGATGAGTATGCCAAATCAAATCAATATCTAACGTTGGGACCAACATTTCTGAAGGGCCGTAATGCGTCATCAACTTGAAGAATTTTGAATATCGAATTGAAGCCTCTTGAAGTGTTTGAGTCATATTAGGGAAATGAAGCCAATCTAGCTTGTTCATCTTTTCAACAAATCTTTCTTGTCTAAAAACACATCCCACCAAGTCTTCTGATACTTGAAAGGAGTCAGGAATAGTTGTATGAATTAAGTTCATTAAAAAATAGTCTCTTAATATAATATTAACTATTGGCTTGGAGTTACTTTTCTTTTTGGCATCTATAATGAACTTCATGAGCCCTTTCGAATGAAGAGATTCAAATCCTACAAGCAGCTTAATATAATCACTCCCTTGTTTCACCCCCACATCCTTTTCATCGGATATAACACTTGAAAAATATTTAAATGATCCAGGGAATGGTCTCTGATCCCGTATATCTGCGTATAATTGATGGTGCCTGAGTTCCCAATGGGTTAGAAGAACTTTAAAATGCTCACCTACCTCCTGACAGCAGTTTATGTCAAACCTGGATTCACTGAATTCTTTACTAGCAAAACCTCCCTCTGGATGCAGTATGTATGGAAACTTATTTAACAAACGATGACAGATTGGACAATAAACATCTACTCTTAGGTTGAACATGTCAAAATTGTCAAGTGAATAAATTAGATCTTTCGGGTCCTCTGTTACTTCTTTAATTATATCGGTATACTCATTCTTAAAATGTTCTCTAGGATTATACTCAAAAGTATAGTTATCAATCAGGTCACTAATATCCTTTAATGGTAGCGGTAAATTAGCGAAATACAAGAAATTGTTTCTTGCAAATGAATCATAAAATGATGTTGGGTTTAATAAAAATGCATGCCATACCATAATTACATCTAGTGGTGGTAATGACTTACTCATTTCAAATGCTTCAGCTGTCAAAGAGGACTCTTCAAAAATCCTCTTTTCATCAAAATCAAATACCACTGATTCCACTCCAAACCTTTTCTTACAGGCCGTGACGTATAAGAGGAATCTTCTTACGGCATGAGTCACAAACACTTGCCATGTTTTGGTTCGTAATTCTTCACCTTCAAATTGTCCAAGAAGCCTTTCTTTAAATTTGCCGAAAGCCCGGAGTAGTTTTAAATGGGCTACTATATCACCTAGACCAGGGATACTATCAACGTGTATTTCAGACACGTTCGACTGTTTCTCTTTCTTGATAGAATCGAGGTATTTCAATGATGCGAAATCAGATGTCCCAGCTGACTCAAGGATCTTGATAAACGCTGGTATTGATGGATCCCCAGCTTTTGTATCATGTTCAAAGTAAGATGGTGGCTCTTTCTTTTCAGGTATAGGCTCATGGTTTCCCTCATTGCCAGCAATGTTCGAGTAGGTTGGAAGTTCGTCCGGGGAAGCTTGAGTGTTTGGCTCAGAAGTATAAGTAGTAGCTGTGTTCGAATACTGCGGAAGGTCTTCTGGTACATCGTTAGCGGTACCGCTTGGACCTGAGGTATCAGACTGCTTGTTATTCTCGGCTGTTGGCTCGCTTTCCATCATTTCATTAGGCAATTGGTGATACCTTCAACTGGAGATACTACAATTTGTGCTCAAAACAAACTGGCTCGTATATTTCGCACCAGTAGCTAAGTAAGGTTGGTGGCACTTTCATCTTATGATCGTATGTGGATGACCATTCTCTATATTAGACTATAGATTACTGCAGCCACCCTTATATAAGCTATTAATCAGGCAGTCTTGTACAATTAGAAATAACAAAAGCATCCATTGCTGGTCTTACTGGTAGGTACAACCATTATATCAATATTATATTAATACTGAGTGGTTGGTGGTTAAAGCTTGTTAGGTATACCCACAGTCATACTCGCCCAATTTTATCAAGAGAAATAAATATAACTAGTGAACTTCGAGTATTTTCTAATTTTGAATACAGTTAATAAATAAGTTAGAATAGAGAAAATTGGTTCACAAAAAGTGGTACTAAAGAAAGTATAATGAAGCCCCAGGTTTATTAATTATTCTCACAAAGAGACTTCTTAAGAAACATAGTAAATGTAATTTCACTATTAGCATATAATTAAAAATATTAAGTCAGGAGAAAATCTAGTGGAAATTGGCTTAATATTAATTCGAATTATATCAACAACTTTTAAGCACATTTAGTGAGTCATACTAGAGTCTATGCTCTTGTTCTCTATATATGTTCCTAAATGAAATCAATGGATTTACTTACTTCAAACAGTCAAAAATTACCCATAAATACTAACCCCCATTCTGAACAATACTAGCTATTTATACTCTTCATTTTCATCCTATAATACTTAGTTAGACTTTTGAACCTATTGTATGGTATACACGTGCCGTTACACGTGACTAGATGTCAAATCAGAAGCTTCTCTTCATCTAGAAAGAATCATGGATGGTTTGTTCGTTTTTCATGATTCGGACTCTGACGATGATGTTTCCGTGAAGAGGAGAAAGATAAAGCTTGAAGATGGTGTTGATTCTATGTCCCTGGGATCGGAGCTGGAAGAATGGGATGAAATTGCTCTACCAAGCCAACCAGAGGTACCCCAGGAATCATTCAATATAGTGATTAAAGATACTGATGAACATAAAGAAAGAGTAAAGCAAAGAATAAAAGAAAAGCAGAGGAAAACTGCTATTCATCGTCTTGGCTTGGTGGCCTATATGACATATTTCCATGAACGTAATAAACTAATGACAGACAAGAAGGTGCTTCGAGCTCTTAAAAAGCTTCTACCTGAATCGTTCATTAATGGCAATTTTAAGAAATTCAAGAATATGAGAAATGCTGGATTCCCTGACCCAGCAGAAGCAGACATGCTTTTGATATACGTATTGAAATATTTAATCAAGTGGTTCCGGCTCAATTTCAAATTCGATTCCAATGGAATCAGAGTCTTGGGCTATATACCTCCCAGTGAAATTGATAATGCAGAATCATACTTTCCGAAGAAAGCACCTAGTATAGGCACCAGACATGACCTATTGAAGGTAATCCATAAATTTAAGCATAATCGTGATACAGCTGCCCAGTTATTCACAGGTCTTCTTCGATCTCTAGGTTTTGAGACTAGGATGGTCTTTTCTTTACCTGTACTACCCATTTCAAATAAGTTAAAACCGCAACCAAAAGCAGATTATAAGAAGCTAGAATCTAATAGAGACTTTGATCTTCTATATCCTTATTTCTGGACAGAATTAATAAATCCTATCAAGAAGTCTGAGGTCATAGTTTTGGAAGCAGTGTGTTTCCATGATGAGACCAAATGGTTAACTCGCTTGCAGCGGTTTGGTAACCCTAAAACCAAAACGGTGGACAAGTACTATACCCCTAAATTTTATCCAATACCATCTGAACTCAATCCAATGACAATGCAATACGTTCTTTCCATAGATGAAAATAACTTGATGATAGATGTCAGCTCTCGTTATATGGCTGATATATCATATAGATGGTTCAATAAGTTGGATTTGAGAACAGACTTGGGAAGATCGACTCTCCTTTTACAATCGCTTCTACGAAGTTTCAACAGTAGCTTGGACTATTCACATAATATCAATAGAGAGTTGGACTTTCTTAGAGCCACAGCAATGTCCAATTATACAGTTCCTTCCACTGTCTCTGCAATGAAACGAAATCCTAATGTGGTGACTGAATTTAGTTTGCGATACAACGAAGCATTGGATCCAGTTTCTGAACCGGTAGATCGAATTAGAATTAATGGTAAGGCTGTTGATATCCACTTCAAGAATAATTTGTTGGTAGGTAAATCCGAAACTCAATGGAAGTTCTTAGGGCGTTCAGTTCGTCCTGATCAGCTTCCAACTCCTCTAAAAACTACCAATATTGTTCTCAGTCGATCCATAAATAATCGAAGGCTCCACAATATTAATATTGTCAATGGTGAGCCAGAATTGAATGAGACTAAGCTTTATACATTTTCTCAAACTTGTCCATATATCAAGCTTCAAGTTACTGAAGAAAATGGTGTTAAAACGCTTCCAAGGAACCAATATGGAAATATTGAAATTTATAGAGACTCCATGGTACCAGACAAATGTGTTTGGTTGAAGCTTTCGAACATTGAGCAGATATTACTGGGTTACAAACAAGATAAACTTAAGACACCTTTCACGGAACGGATTGATTTTGTTGCGGTTGTTGTAGGATTTAACTTCAGCTCCATGCCACAAAGAGTTCATTCTGTCAAGAATGGAGTTATTGTTCTAGAAACTCAAGAAGAACTTGCTAAAAAAGTCTGGCTATACGGAAAGATTGAAGAAAACAGAGTTAAGAAGTTGCAAGCATTCGTGGGTTGGTCTCAATTGTTGAGCAGACTAAGAATTAAGGACAGATTAGATGATGAATATGGTGAAGTGACAGAAAATGATTAAAATTGTTGCTTGATATGTTCTTTTCATTTGTACCCAGGCGGAGCATCTGATACCTTGATAGAAATGGTAGCAAACGATTTTTGGAAATTTATAGAGGCTCCTTTCGTTTGCCCTCCCTTCAATGCTTCAATGTTTGACTCAGCGTGTTTTATCTGCTTTTGGCTTATACCCAAAGGATCTGATGGTAACCATAATGGGGCGAACTGGTAGGTAAATGCTTGGTGAAGATAGAGTAATTTCCTATTCAGATAATATTCTTGAGTATGCTCAGGTCGAGTTTCAGGCTGTTGTTCTATTACCTCATCTTGTGTCTCTCCATTTAGAAACTTCTTATCTGACAATATTGGGGTGTACAGAAAATGCTTTGAGTACTTGTTATAAATTGTGAAATGGCCGAATATCGTGGCCAAAAATATAAAGCACATAATCTCGCCTTGGATCCTTAATGGACATTCTCCTTGTTCATTCTTCAGCAAAAAGAACATTCCAATCATACAACATTCTAAGCAATAAATACCAGTGTATAAATGCATCAAAGCAGCAGGATATAATTGACCGTATGTTTCAGATTCATTGACATGGCTGTATATAAACTTCAAAGCATACTTGTAATATACCAACACCAAAAAGAAAACAAATATAATGAAAACAGATATCAATGGTGATATAATAGTATAAACCAACCCAATACATGTATATACTGAATATACTGGATATATTGTACCCCATTTAATTTTCATTAGATTAGTTAATCTTTTAAATTTCCGTCTAGGAGTATTATCAATCCACTTGTAAATAGTAAGACTCCATATTAACTCGTGAATTCTCAAGAAGTTGTTTCCACAAAAGGTCAATGCTTTGACACTTAGATATTGGAAGAAAAATGTAGCAGCTTTTGGTAAATTCAATGCTAGTAAAATAGGAATTGATGTTGGTTGATCAACAATTTGTTTGAAGATAAATGTGATACTAGACAGAATTGTAATCACAAGGAACTGTTGGACGAAGAGAAAGAGAAAGTACCAGTTTTGTAAATTAAACTCTCGGGTTGCTCCTGTCTGTTTCCCTTTGAAATATGATAGAAATCTGAATACTAGCATTACAACTTCAGTAAGGATTGAAAGGAGAATCGAAGGTAATAAATGAGATATAGTATCTCTTGCTTCTTCAGGAAAATTATTGACCCATCTCAAAAATGGAAGTAGATGTGTTATAAGAGGTATTTGAGATATCAACCCTATAAATGACACAGGTATGATGTATAAAACTGTTATGGTGATGAATAGTAAAGTGACTATGAAATTTTCAATTTGAAAGATATAGGTGCTTTTTCTTGCAATATTATTCCATAAAATATCATGGGGATGAACTTTATCAATTGAGAAGTTGACCGTACCTTGAACCTGGGATAGTAATGATTGGTGTGCTAAAGAAGCTCCTAATTGGGTGGTAAACTCGATGAAGATTTTATCATGAGTTTTGATCTGGCCATTATTTAGTCTTTCTTTTTCATTGGCGATCTCCTTACTTAGTATGCTTAATCTTTCTAGGGTCCAATCAGATACCGATACCCGTTTCTCAAATCTAAGGGTTCTTAGAAAACCAGGTAATTTTACTCTTAAAGTTCTATCTAGAAGGGGAAGGTAGACTGGTGGGACATATATGGGAGGGTAGAATTTTGGGTACGAATTATCTAGTACAGTTTCATCGTTATTGTCCAAATACGAATCGACCATTTTATCGGATGAGACAAACATTCTCAGGATCCAATTCCGCTTCACAACATTTTTATGAATGTATTTCCTTAGGTACACGATCAGAGCTTGCTCATATAAATCCATTGCATCTTTGGCCTGGTGCACCAAGAACTTCATATGGTTGAAGTCATACGAGAGCCATACCGTGTTGATCCCACCAGGAAATACACTGAACAATTTAAATAAAATATCAACGTCTTTTAAGTGTTCTGGAACATTTGATATCAATAGTGTCTTGGCTACAGTGGAAGTTTGATGAGTGGTGGATGAAATATAGGTTTGTCGAATTTTGACAAAGCTTTCAAGCTCATACCATATCATGCAATGAAACATGGCAATTGTAAAAATACTCATTACAAAATGAAAGTTGAGTCTATGAACCTTGGAACTAGCAATGTTCGATAAGCTAAATTTGTCCATTCCTGAAGCCGAATAGGAAGAGCTGCTGCCAGTCCAGTTAGCTGGTATCAAGACAATCATGTTGAGGTTCCCCACCAAGAGGAAGAATATCAATAATATACTGATATATCTTATGAAAAAGTAAGTATCTAATCCCATACTAAGGTAATAATTGATACTGTACTTCACAGTAGGAAGAAACCAGTCAAAGAACCCATTGGGCAATGGTTCCATTCTTTCCGCTATTGGAACACAGTAACATCTTGGCTGGTACAAGTTTCTGAATATAGGTCTGAAGATACAGAAGAGGGTTAATTGAAGGGTACAGAAGGATATAGCGGTAAACAACGCTTTCAATAGTATGGAGAGAGCAGTACCCGAAGAAGAATGTGCTAGTCCTGTTTGGGCGGTGGTTAGGAACTCATCGAAACGGGATGAGTAAAGCGAGCCAAGGTAAACCTTGGTAATTTCACCATAGTCAAAGTCTGGTGTTTCAATTGTCAGCATTGATAGGGGTATTTAAAAATAGTAATAGCTGCAAAAAAACATGAACCATAACTTCGGTTTGTGTAAGGGAACACAATAAGACAGTCTGCGCAGGGATTTGTGGTACTACACTAACGCGAAGAAGTGGTAATTTAAATCCCGTGGCTTGGGTTTCGCCGCTTTCACTAACAGTTTATATGAAGTTTCCTGTGACGTAAACGAGGGCAAATGTGAAAAGCCGTATGCGGAAATGACTCCGTGCTACTACTGTAAAAAATAATCTACAATTTAACGACCATGCCTACAATACAACACGGCGCAACCTATCGTTGGTTATGTTTTTTTTTTCCTTAAGCCACGCATGAGCCAAGCTAGCCAAGCCCTGTAGTGAAACTGTAATAACAATTGGTGGCAAATTCCGTAATTTTAACCTTTTTGAACCAACTCTTCGTTTAAACTCCTTTGATATCCATCTCCTCTAGTTGTCCCCACAAGATGTTGGTAACATGTTATATCATCAAGATTTACCATTTTATTATTTCCCCCTCCCCCTATCCCCTTCTCCATCTCCACTTAGTAGACTTAGGTGTATTCAAACCGTTGGTACCGCGCCACAACCTGTATGACTCATTATTCTCGGGATTCCAATATTTCTTGGTTAAGTCTTTGAAAAGCCGGACGGAAACAAACACAAGTTTCTCTCGTAAACCCGTAAACTTAATCATCCTTGACAATTGAAAAAACTCTCTCTTTCTCCCACACTAATAAATCAATTATATAAATAGATTGTAGATTCCCCGCTTGGATGGAACTCCCGAGTAATTAGATTTATCAATTAATCTTATATTAAAAAGGGTTCCTGGGCTATGTCGAATAGTTACAATGGGTTCACGGATCAAGTCCTGGATGAGATCCATGGCTTGGCCAAGACCCTTTCTCGTCAATCCAAGAATTCACCTGAAAAGGGTAATCTGTATAGCAGTTCTGATGATGTGATCAACTTCATCAATTCTGATCCCAAACTTGACCCTGATTCACCAGACTTCGAGTCTAAGGCTTGGGTGATGAATCTTCGCCGTATATTGGATTCAGATCCTGATCACTTTAAGCCTAGCAGTCTTGGTGTTGCTTTTAAAGGGTTGAGGGCTTATGGTGATTTGGCAGACACCGATTATCAAACAAATGTTGGTAATGGTCTTCTCAAAGGAATTACACTGGCCATCCGTTACTTTTCCAAAGCAGACCCTTCTCATCAGTTTGATATATTGAAACCAATGGATGGTCTCATAAAACCTGGGGAAGTTACTGTTGTTTTAGGGAGACCTGGTGCAGGATGTTCTACATTTCTCAAGACTATAGCCGCGCAAACTCATGGTTTTAAGGTTGATAAGAATTCATTGATTTCCTATGATGGTTTGTCTCCTAAGGAAATCATGGATACCTTAAGAAGTTATGTGGTTTACTGTGCTGAAACAGAAACCCATTTTCCAAATTTGACTGTAGGTCAAACCTTACAATTTGCAGCTTATATGAAAACCCCCCACAATAGACCTCTTGGTGTCTCGCGAGATGAGTTTGCTCATCATATGTCAGATGTGGTGATGGCTACCTATGGTCTTTCCCACACCAAACATACCAAAGTTGGTAATGACTTGGTTAGAGGAGTTTCTGGTGGTGAACGTAAAAGAGTATCTATTGCCGAAGTCTCGTTAATCAAGGCCAATTTACAGTGTTGGGATAATTCTACTAGAGGTTTAGATGCTGCTACTGCACACGAGTTTATCACCACTTTAAAGACTTCCGCTTCTGTTCTTAATGATACACCTTTAATTGCTATCTATCAATGTTCTCAAGATACTTATGATTTGTTCGATAGAACAATTGTGCTATATGAAGGTTACCAAATATATTTTGGTTCTTCTAAAACCGCAAAGAAATATTTTGAAGATTTGGGTTATGATTGTCCTTCCAGACAAACCACTGCTGATTTCCTTACTTCTTTAACCAACCCTGAAGAAAGAATAGTCAAGCCAGGATTCGAATCCAAGGTCCCTAGAACCCCTAAGGAGTTCTACGATCGCTGGATGGCTTCTCCACAACATGCTGCTCTTGTTGGAGAAATCGATGAATATTTGGCTGCGAAAGAAGCTGAAAATCATAAACGTTTAGTTTATGACCATCACCACTCCCTGCAAGCCAAACATATCAGAAAGAAGTCTCGTTTCACTGTTTCCTTACCTATGCAAGTCAAGTATATTATGAGGAGAAACATGCAAAGAATCAGAGGTGATCCTACCATTTATTTGTTTATGGTGTTTGGTAATACTTCTACTGCATTTATTATTTCATCAATGTTCTATAATCTACAGCCCACAACGGCTGATTTTTATTATAGAACAGCAGTTATGTTCTATGCCGTTTTATTCAATGCTTTTGCTTCTATCCTTGAAATCTTTAGTTTGTACGAGTCTAGACCAATTGTTGAAAAGCATAAGAAATATGCTCTTTACCGTCCATCTGCTGATGCTTTGGCTGCAATTGTTACTGATTTTCCTTTCAAATTGGGTGTCTGTATTGCCTTCAATACCACTTTGTATTTTATGGTGAATTTCCGAAGAGATCCTGGTCACTTCTTCTTTTACTTGTTAATGAGTTTCACCGCCACAGTTGCAATGTCTCACTTGTTTAGAACCATCGGTGCTTCTTTCAAGACATTGGCTGAAGCAATGACCCCTGCATCTATTTTATTACTTGGTTTGACTACATTTACTGGTTTTGCAATTCCTACTCCTAGTATGCACCGTTGGTGTAGATGGATGAACTATATAGATCCTATTGCATACGCTTTCGATGCATTGATTGCAAATGAATTCCATGGTCGTGAGTTTAAATGTTCTCAATTTATTCCAGCTGGACCTGGTTATCCTACTTCTGGTGATTCTATTGTATGTGCAACAGTTGGTTCTAAACCTGGCTCTGATATGGTCAGTGGTGATGATTATATTGGATTGTCTTATAGATATTACTTCAAGCATAGATGGAGAAACTGGGGTATTGTTATGGCTTATGTTATTGGTTTCTTACTCATCTACCTTTTCCTTGTTGAAACCAGTAAGTCTGCTATGCAAAAGGGTGAAATTTTGATCTTCCAGAAGAGAACCCTCAGAAAACTTAGAGCTAAAAAGGCTGATGAAGAAGCTAAAACTAATGAAAAACTTGAACTGGGTGAAGAAATTAAAGATAAGGATGATTTTATTGAAAAGAATTTATTATCTACAACAGATATTTTCCATTGGAATGATCTTACCTTCCAAGTCAAGGTTAAAGGTGAAGATAGAATTCTTTTGAATAATGTTGATGGTTGGGTCAAACCTGGTCAAGTCACTGCTTTAATGGGTGCATCTGGTGCTGGTAAAACTACTTTGTTAAATGCCTTGAGTGACAGATTGACTGTCGGTGTGGTTACATCTGGAGATAAAAGAGTTAATGGTCATTTAGTTGACGATGCTTTCCAAAGATCTATTGGTTATGTTCAACAACAAGATTTACATTTACAAACTTCTACTGTTCGTGAAGCACTTCAATTCTCCGCTCATCTTAGACAACCTGCTTCTGTTAGTAAAAAAGAAAAGGATGAATATGTGGAAAATATTATTATCTTATTGGATATGGAAAAGTATGCCAATGCTGTTGTTGGTGTTCCTGGTGAAGGTTTGAATGTTGAACAAAGAAAAAGATTGACCATTGGTGTTGAATTGGCTGCAAAACCAAGATTATTATTGTTCTTGGATGAACCTACTTCTGGTTTGGATTCTCAAACTGCTTGGTCGATTTGTAGATTAATCAGGAAATTAGCAGATCATGGTCAAGCTATTTTATGTACTATCCATCAACCTTCTGCTATTTTACTTGAAGAATTTGATCGTTTGTTATTTTTACAAAAAGGTGGTGAAACCGTTTATTTTGGTGAATTTGGTAAGAATTCATCTACTTTGATAAATTATTTTGAAAAGTATGGTGCTCCAAAATGTCCACCTAATGCTAACCCAGCTGAGTGGATGTTAAGTGTGATCGGTGCTGCTCCAGGTTCTCATGCTAATCAAGATTACTATGAGGTATGGCGTAACTCTCTGGAATTTGTTGAAGTTAAGAAAGAACTTGGTCGTTTGGAAGAACTTCAACAGACAATTCCAAGAGATACAAATCCTGAAAACTTACAAGAGTTCGCTGCTCCATTGTATTATCAGTACTATATTGTTTGTAAAAGACTCTTCGAACAATATTGGCGTACTCCTAGTTACATCTATTCTAAATTTGCAATGGCTATTTTTGCATCTGCCTTTAATGGGTTTACTTTCTTCAAAGCTGGTGTTTCTTTACAGGGTCTTCAAAACCAAATGCTTTCAGTATTTTTGATCTTTGTTATTTTAACTACTTTGATTCAACAATATCTCACCTTGTTTGTGGAACAGCGTGATTTATATGAAGCTAGAGAAAGTCCTTCAAGAACATTCTCTTGGAAAGCATTTATTTTGGCTCAAATTACTGCTGAAATTCCTTATCAAATATTTTCAGCTACGCTTGCATTCTTCTGTTGGTATTATCCTGTTGGATTTTACACTAATACATATGAAACAAACAGTACTCATCAAAGAGGTGCTCTTATGTGGTTAATTATTTGTTTGACTTTCATCTTTACTTCTACTTTAGGTCAAATGGTCATTGCATTTAATGAAACTGCCGATAATGCTGCAAATTTAATTTCTCTTATGTTGACCATGTGTCTTACATTCTGTGGTGTTCTTGCTACTGCTGAAACTATGCCAGGTTTCTGGATTTTCATGTATCGTGTCAATCCACTTACTTATTTGGTGGCATCAATTTTGGCAGTTGGGTTGGCAAATACTAAAGCTGAATGTTCACCAAAAGAATTATTGAAATTCAAGACAGTGGATGGTATGACTTGTCAAGAATATTTGGCACCATATATCAGCTTTGTTCCTGGTTATACTACTACTCCTGATTCTACTGGTGATTGTCTTTTCTGTACTATTAGATACACTAATCAATTCTTGGAAAGAGTTGGGTCTTCCTATGCTCTTGTTGGTAGAAACATTGGTATTTTCATTTGTTTCATTGCTTTCAATATCTTTGGAACAATTCTTTTCTATTGGTTAGCAAGAGTGCCAAAGGGTAAGAATGCAAGATCTAGACAAAAGAAGGGTAAAAAAATGGAAGAAAAAGACAAGCAAGACAAAGGTAACAAGAAAAAGTTATTTTTCCAAAAATGAATTGAAAATAAGAAATTACTTTGAAATAAAACACTGAAACTGAAGATTAAATTTCAATGGATACTGTAAAAAGGTATATCATTTTAATGATTAGATAATGACTATAAAAAATAGAAAAATGAAAAAAAAATAGAAATTAAAAATCCTAAAAAAAAAAAGTTACAAATGATTTTTGTTTATTAACATGAATTTTCATATAATAATATAAACAGAACTAAAAATGTGTATTTTGTAGTTGAATCGAATCAAGTTCAACAGTTTTGATTCACACTCTAACAGTTAAACAAATCGAAGTAGCATTCATTTTTGGAGACCGAGTTTGAGATTATTGGTAATAGTTTTCTACTTATAGATTTGACTGTGATTTGCAACTATTATTCACATTTGGACTTGTGAAGTTTGACTGGTTATGTATAATTTTCCAATTTTCTAAGGTCATCGGGTGGTTCACAAATTCATTTCGTTCATAAAATAGCGCAAATGGTTTAGTGGTAAAATCCAACGTTGCCATCGTTGGGCCCCCGGTTCGATTCCGGGTTTGCGCATTTTTTTGGCTTTCTGACTATATACCTATTGTAGTACCTCAATTAGTTACTTGAACTATTTAGTATATATCTATTTGAAGTATCTATCAATTCTGTGGTTGAAAAATGGTGATTTAAGGTATCATAATTTTTCACATACAACAAACTGAAAAAGATAAGGGACTAGGGGCTGGTGCGAATCGGGATCATTAGAAAGTCCTCGTAGTTTATCCCTTACTCCTATCAATGGCTCCTTTCGGTTCAGCCAAGGATTTAGTCGTTAGGGATTTGATGGGGAAATTTTCTCCCAATCGGGAAGCTGGACGCATTAAGGTTTTGATTGCAATATTAGCGGATAAATAAAAAGAACGTTAACTAATCGGGGAATCCAATGCGGAGATATCTATAAAAGAACAGTTATAACACACGGTAATTCTACTCAAAATAACTACCTGTTCATTCAATTAATTTTCAATCCCATAGTATCCCCCTTAATCTAATTAATATCTCCCAATTCAAAATGCCTATGTTTTATAAACCATCTGCTGAAGGTAAAGAAGTCAAGCCACCACAAATTCCTTCCCCAGGAAACAATTCATTTTTAGGTGACATCTTTACATCTGATGCTCCTACTGACAAGCAAATTTCTTGTGGGTTTTATAAGCAAGAAAAGGGAGAAGCTTTGGTCTATACTTATGATTATGATGAAATGAAGATTATCTTAGAGGTAGAAGGTGAATATACCATTGCTGATGAGACTGGTTATAAGGTCAATGCCGCTCCTGGAGATGTTTTCTATTTCAAGAAGGGTACAACTATTACTTTTGAAACTACTGGCTACGGTTATGCCTTCTTCACTGGTTTGAGACCAAATGGTGCTGCCTGAACTTATAGTGGCTACTAGTGAAATCACTTTCATAGTGATTGAGCAGATCCTGTGGTTTTCCTAAGTCATCTCCTATTTATATGACCTTTATATGTCTAAAATTGTTTTAGGTCTATAAGAGCCTAAGCCATTTATAGAAGAATCAATGGATGTATTCTATTCGTCTTAATTGTAGAAATGTTGGGTTTTGCAGTAATTGAAGATTTGAAGTCGGGTTCAGAGGTATCTAGACCAAGACTCTTGTAAATATGACAATTTAGTAAGAGGTGCTTTCTAAAAGATAGTTAGTTAGACCACAATTGGCATATAGTTGTGGATAGTGAGTTAATTGGCTATTTGGTTCTTTTTGCATCCATTGAACTATTCGCACTATATGTTGCAACTTTTAGCACCCAATGATACATGGAACCTATTAGCACAAGCAGTGACAGCCTGACAGCTATTCCACTATCACCACTATATCACTACTCTTGAGCCCTTAAGTGACTACTGGCTGTCTAATGGTGATATCTCCAGGGTTAGTCTTGAACCCGTTGGAAGGATTTATGCACCGAATGGTATGCTCACTTTGTGACATTGGTGATCTAAGCACCAACAACACGATATATCCACCCCAAACAGCACCATCAATTTACCAAAATGAACTCAATATGGTCATATCTAGATGAGCACCTCTCAGTTCCTTTCCTTCTGTTCCGGATCGAAAACACATCCTTTTCCGTCCTCCCATATCCGTCTCTTCACTGATATTGCTAAATGATAATTCCAGCACGTGACGGAACCTTCTGGAACTATACCCAAAGGATCAGTATAAATCATAAATCAAACTTATAAATCAACCACATTTCCCCAACACCACTTTTTTTTACAACCCTCCAAAATGCCAATTGATTACTCCAAGTGGGACAAAATAGAACTCTCGGACGACTCCGATATCGAAGTCCACCCAAACGTCGATAAAAACTCTTTCATTAAATGGAAGCAAAGAGATATCCATGAAAAGCGTCATCAAAGAAACATTGAAATCAAATCCATCTTGGTTCAATTGACCATGTATGCTAAGTTGAATACCAGAGTCGATTACCTTTTGGCCAATCTTAGTCCAAGCCAATTGTTGGAAAATGAAGTTGTATTCTCCAAGCTTAATGGTAAATTCGACAAAACTGAGAAGTTTGACTACAAGAAGTTGATTGAAGAAAAAGGTGACAGTTTAAGAAAAGGATTAAAGGACTTACAATTCGAAGAAGAAGAAATTCAAAACACTCCTCCATACAATGAAATGGTGGAAGACTTGTTTATCCAAATCAAGGAAGATAACGAGAAAGCACAAACTGACGGTGATTTATTAGCCACTCTTATCAAAGAACACAGAAACAAGATCGATGACATTTTATCCAAGAACACCATCAAATTGGACGATCTTTTGAACCAAAAAGCCCAATTAATCAGTAGTGATGATATTCACACTGGTTTCGACAGATCTTTCATGAACAAGGATAAAGAAGAACCAAAACCTGCCGCTGCCTCCACCGGTGCTGGCTCCAAGACTACCACTAGTAGCATCGAAACCATCAATAGCCCAAGCGACTCTAAGCCGGTTACTGCCGATTCTGCCGAATTAGACGACTTGACCTTATTACCAGAAACTGCTGAGTTTGCCAAGATCCCATCCACTGATATCCAAGCCAGTGCCGCTTACTTGGTTCAACACACCAACATCGCCACAGAACAACAAAAGGATGCATTGATAATGACTGCTTTCGATGCCCAATTGGATAACAACCCTAAACTTACCAGACAAATCATTCACCAATCCTTATTATTGCAGTATACTGCCCAATTGGCCGGCCCAAAGCCAAATAAGGATCAAACCATCAAAGCCATCAGATTATTCACCTCTAAAATTGGTGACACCACTTCTCCTGCTAACCAAGGTTTCCAATTAGATGTGGATAATACTTTCAACCATATCAAGAACAGATGTGAAGTACTTGCTACCGAACAACAAGCCAATGCAGCTGCAAATGAAGAAGAAGCCGTGATACAGCTTAAGTCTCTTGATGAAGGTACTGAATTATTCGTCAACATGCCCCAAGAAGGAACTCCAGAATACGAAACCTTTACCACTTCTTTACCTAAAGACTTACAAGATGCTGTCAAGACTGGATCTATTGATGAAGTCAACAAGGTATTTGCTACTTTGAAGGTTGAAGAAGCCGAAAAGATTTTAGAAATCTTCAACGAAATCGGAGTTATTGGTATTAACGGATACTTCGAAGATGAATCTGAATTTAATGAATTACAAAAACAATACAATGAAAATTTGGACCTTAATGAAGGTTCTGAAAAGAAGATTGAAGAAATCCAAGAATTCAACACCGTTGATGAAGTTGATTAAGTAAATCAAATGTTAACCGTCCATAATTATTAATTTTCATTGTCTTATTACTATGAAGTAACGTGTCTATATATATAATTTCTTTGGATTTTTGATGAGTAGTCTCTATATATAACCAAGCCCATCTATTAATGATTATTATCTTTTATAATATTTTTAGTCGTAGACGATTTTTACACCTACTTCCGGCTCAATCTGGCCAATGTCTCCATCAACGCTTGAGTACCTCCAGGTTTTTGTTCGCCTTGTTGCTGTTGGCCTTGTGGGGGTGGTGGTTGGTAACCTCCTGGTGAGCTGGAATGCAATTGGTTCAACAACGAGTTTACCTGTGAGTTTGGTGAGTTGGCTCCAAGCGGGTTGGCCCCTGGTGGAGGGTTATTGTACTGGCCTTGGTAATTTCCATATTGAGGTTGTTGTTGTCGCTGTTGTTGTTGTTGTTGTTGTTGTTGTTGTTGGCTCTGTAAAGCATTCAACACATTCTGCATTGAGTTAGGATCCAATCCTTGGATAGCTTGTATCAAGTTGGATTGGTCTGTAGGTGGAGGTGGGGGTTGTCCTGGATATGGCAGCTGGCCCTGTGGAGGATACTGTGGCTGTTGGGGATATTGTTGCTGTGGATAATTCTGTTGGTAACCTTGTGGAGGGTATTGAGGAGACCCGTACTGATTAGGTTGGCTATATGGCTGTGGTTGAGCATAGTTGGGAGAACCCCATCCTGGGTATGCTTGGCCCTGGCCTTGACCTTGACCTTGACCTTGACCCTGGGAGGTATATGGTCTATTATTGTTGCTGTTTCGTCCTCTTCCTCTGTGATCTCGGTGGTCCCTGTACTCACGGTGATCTCTGTCTCTGTCTCTGTCTCTGTATTCTCTGTGGTCTCTGTGGTCTCTATGGTCCCTATGGTCTCTGTGATCCCTGTCCCTCTCTCTGTATTCTCTGTGTTCTCTGTAGTTAGGCCTTCTTTCTTCAGGCTTTTCTTCTCCATACTTTTGAACTTTGGCCTTGTGAATAATATCTGCTGCCATTTCAGGTTCAACATCGGCGTATTCATCGAACTTGATTCCTCCATCTGGTGTTCCTTCAAAGGTCTGGATGTCAACCTTCATTTCCTTGACAATACATGCTCCTAAAACTCCAGAGTAGGCTGCTTCACTAATTACATCACTCAATTCCTTGTGGGTAATGTCTTCGGTCTCAATACTGATTCTGGAGTTAGAAAATGCCTTCTTTACTCTTCTGATAAAGAATACAGACGATTTACCAGTAGTGTAAACCACACAGTCAGGAACATTTCTTCTTCTTCTGGCTGAACTGTCTTCTGGTGATCTTTCTCTGCCTCTTGAAGCATTGACATCAGGCTCTCTATTGGGTCTCTTGGCCTTTTGAGGTCTAGAAGCATCCAATCTCATAATCTTGTTATGTAATGGAACGTTGGTTTCTCCCTTGATACAGGCCAAACATGCTTCAGCAGTTCTGAATTGGGCGAAACCATAACCAGCTTTGATAGCAATTTGAATCACTTCACCATATTGGCTGAATATTCTGAATAAGTCTTGCTTGGAGATAGTATTGGCAGGAAGGTTACCAATAAAAAGTCTCAGTTTATCAGGGAATTCGTCCCAGTTTTGTAAGGACATGTATTGGGCTTCCTTTTTGATGAACTCTTCGTAAGCATCTTCTTCTTCTCTTGTCATTGGCTTGGTGATATTAGGTCTACGACAAAATTCGTTGACAGGAACCAAAGGGATTGGATCCTTTAAGGTCTTGAACGGTTTGTTATAAGAATAGACTTGGTCGTAGTTGGCACTTCCAGAGGGAGGAGAAGGGCCTAGTTGTACGTTATTCTTTTTCAATTGGTCCATGATAAGTGCCATTTGTTCTTGTTGAGGTAAACTGGTGAAGTTGGGATCTTTAACAAGTTCACTTTGCATGATGGCTTCATAAGCTTCTTTTAAACTATCTTGAGGGTTGACAATTGCATTGGTATCAGAGATAGGAGTGACATTGGCACTTACGGGAGGCTTGGGAGGAAGGCCAACGGGTTTATTTGGAATACTGGCAGGAGGTTTGGGAGGAATGGTGGCCTTGTTTTCAACTTTAAGGTCTGCTTCAGGGTCATAATCATCTTCATTAGATGAGTTATCACCCGAATTGATCTTGTGGTTTTGGCTTTGGTTTTGGTTTTCGGGGTCATAGTCGTCAGAATCATCGGATCTGTCTTGAAAAGAGGGATGGGAAGCAGCATCAGATTGATCCATTGGATCAGAAGAATCATCATAATCCTTAGCTGGTGGTACTGCTGCTTCTTGGAGGGTTACTTCTGGGTCGTAGTCTTCCTCTTCGTCCTTGGAATCGGAACTTTCAGGGACATATTTCACAGATATTTCATCATCAGAATCAGTAGAAGGATTGAGAGAATCGGATGGTTCAATAGCAGAGATTGGCTGGGTTGGTTCATTGCCAGAGGATGGTTGGGCGGCAACTGATTGATCATCAGTTTGATCATCAGATTGAGCCACTGGTTCAGGTGCTGACTCAGATTCAGATTTAGGGACAGACTCTGACTCTGGCTCCATGGCGGCAGTTGGTTCTGCTACTGGATCATGGTCATTATCATCACCAAATTGTTGTTCTGGTTCATGTTCAGGGTCGGACACTGGGGATTCGGAACGGATGGGGTTATTACCGGGTTCTTCTGTACCGGGATCCTTATGATTGCCTAGAGATATCGGGTTAACTTCCATTCTTGCTAAGGAGAAGATACAAAGAAGGATGAGATAAATCGCAAGCTGTGCGCACTGAAAATGAAGGGCCAAATTCGCACCAGATCGAGTGAATTAGTCAGAGATTATCAAGAAACGTTAAGTAGTGAAAGAAGAGAGTGAAGGGGGAGGGTAATGAAGGAGGAGCAGAATCGGTGTAATAATAGTCATTAGAGATAATCACAGGAATATTGATAAAGAATTAGGAATTTTAGTTTTTGCTCTGGGGTTATTTGAGAAATAATTCTTGATGAAGCCCATAATATAAGTAGAAGTAGAGAGTACACAACTATGAATGAAAATTGTTAATAAATTGGGTATTAACTGGTACTCCATTTTTCATGAGCCTTGATTATTGAAACTATTCTGGTTGGCTGGTAAATTGGTGCAATTTAGTATCTTGTAATTGAGACAGTAGACCAATAATTGTAACGTTGAACTAGACTAATTTCTTAGTCCATACAGAGAATAGACAGTTAATATCGTCACTAATTGTATTTTATGGTGTCTCTATAATTTTTATCCACTGATATTAAGACTCTTAGAGACATATTTTATGGTGGTAGCTCATCATATTAGCTTGTTGCTGGGGTTGTGTGAGTATATTGATTTTGCAATCTTTGTGAAAGTCTTAATTGCTTGAAAATTTGGAAATCTGGTGAAATCGTCAAGTATCCAGATATTTCAGCTACTACAATTACAATCCTGTAAACTACTTATTTGCTGGCTCTGGTAATTATTCACACGATATTAAGTGTCTGAGACCTCGCCTTAGCGTGGCTAGTGATTCAATTTACAATTCGTCCTAATATGTTCATATGCTCTCATATGTTCAAGGACAATAACGATGACCATGGACATGAAAAAAAAATTATTGTAGACCATAAAATCATCAACCTGACATCACATGATTCAAGATGGGGTAATGGGCTAACTCGTGATGTTTTTCTTGGTATATCAAGTTGTATAAGGCATTTTTTGTTTTTTTTTTGAAGCATTGCAGTAGCGAGTTTAACGGGATTAAAGTTAGGTAACTCAACTTGTCACATTCTTCACAGATACGAAGCAGCTAAAGAATTCTTGGTTCCTGTAATTCCTGTTATGGTACATCTATGACGTCTGTGACATCTGTAATATGCATCCTACACATGTTACTCCAACATCAATAGAAAACCGTTATATAATTTCCATGCCTCATAATTCTGTGACATTTCTTGTTAACTTCACTTTTAATTTATAATTTTTTTTGCAATCCCCAATAATTCTAATAATGTACAAAATATTAAATTTTCTATGGGATCTTTAACCTTCTACTTTATAATTTAGAACCTTACGATTCTTGTTTAGGTTTTACTTGCGCTTTTCAAAAATAGTAACTTTGATTTAGTTTCTGATCCAGATCCAGATCCAGGGTCAGGGCAAGGTCCATATTTAGAGTTAGATTTATGGATCAGACTATTTTCTGCTTTTTCTTCTCTTAAACTTGCCTCCCCGATATTTTGATTTTTTTTTGCAATTACAAATGTCTAATTAAATGTCTAATTTAATGTCTAATTTAATGTCTATAAATCTTACCGTTGATAATTATATGTTTTAAGATACATAATTTGGATTTGATCCACTGGTTATAAAATTATGAGGTTTGTGCCCTTTTTCATCGTTTTCATAGGGCCCATTATACTCGGTCCGGTGCCGGTGGTCCCCTTCCTTAGTCATTCCCTTCAATTGTTCTGGTTCCTTCTGAGCCAGATCTGATCTGGTCACGTGGAAACATGAGTTCCGTCCACCTGGGTCAGTCCTACAACCCCCATCAAAAGGAATAGATGAGAGGTTCAAAACGCTAGACAACTGCTGTAATCAGCTCAACTATCCACCAAGAGGGTACTTGATCTTTTCCAGGGCCCATACCAGCGCCAGCTCACTGTCAATCCCACAATTACTTGGATCAATAGAACGGATCACGTGATTTGGTCTGGACCTTCATTTGTAACTGTCATTTCGCGCTTCCGAATCAGGTAATTCATACACACCAGTCAATCACTTATCCTTGCACCCATCTAACATTCAAGTTAACCTTCACTTATCACTTACTTCTTCTTATCCCACAAATGGCCCTTTTCCAGAACTTCAACGCCCACACATTGCGCTCCACTCGAGGGTTCAAACTCAAGCAATCATCGCCGATTTCCAGTCCTCAACCGGTGTCCAGTTCCACGTTTCCAACAACATCATATCAAGGAGACTTGAACCAGCCTTATCAAACTATTCACCTTAATAACGGTAGTGGCGGGCAAGCGGTATCGACCCATAAAGATATCAGAAGTTATGCGGAACAAACTTTGGGTTCCGATAACGCTTTGATCCAAGCAGTAAAGCTTCCACAGGACGAAGATATTAATGAATGGTTGGCCATCCATGTGGTTGATTTTTATAACCAAATCAATATGTTGTATGGAGCTATCACTGAGTTCTGTTCTCCTGTTACATGTCCTAGAATGATTGCTACTGAAGAATATGAATACTTATGGCAAGAAACCTCCAGTAATGGTTCTGGGGCTATGTCACTGCCAAAAAGACCAGTGTCATTACCAGCATGCGAATATATTGAGAACTTAATGAACTGGGTCCAAGGTTTCTTTGATAATGATAACATCTTTCCATCCAAGATCGGTGCTCCTTTTCCTCAACAGTTCCCTACTTTGGTCAAGACTATTTTCAAGAGATTGTTTAGAATATATGCTCATATTTATTGTCACCATTTCCATGAAATAAGTGAATTGGGCTTACAAAGTCATTTGAACACTTCCCTCAAGCACTATGTTTTGTTTGCCAACGAGTTCCTGTTGATCAGTCAAAAGGATTATGGTCCTTTGGAGGATTTAGTGGAGACAATGTTGAAAAAGTAAGCAAAGCATAGTAAAACAAAGCAGTATATCGCAAGCGATGCAATAAAAAACAACAAGAACGGAGGCGAGTGGCTACTAATGAGTTTGTGGACGAAGTTGGACAAATGTATTTTTAAATTTTAGAAATATTATTGATAATTCAAGTTTGGGATTGGAAAATATCGTCTTCAATTTAGAAAATATCCATTTGAAGCTGCCAACGATAATACCAGTGGTCCATAATAAGTTAAATGAAACATAAAAGTAGAACCAGAAGAAAATTGGAACAAATTACGGGCTTTCTAGAGGTTCAGACGTCCAACTCCAACAGACTTCGAGCATGGGCTGAAACCCACACTTACCCGTTCATTACAATCAACCACCTCCATTATATACCATTCGTTGTAATGGTACTTTATTTGGTGATTTTGGAATTAGCGTATGGGTATGGAACAGATGATTAAAATATGTAGAACAGTATAAATAATAAATGATGAAAACGAAACAGTGTATGAACAGTAGAGATGGTAGAAGAGTAAGTACAATGTGGTAAAGTGACCATCAAGGCTATTAATACAATACAAATATAAATGTATATTACTTTATCGTTATCTATATTGTTATCTATATTGATTTATGTTGCAACAAAGTTACATTATAGTCATTTTTTGCACCCAAATTTTTTGCACCTCCAAACATAATCTCCAGCTGATAGAGTTGGATAGTTGGAAAGATTACTGTAGTGATGAAGCTGTACATTTCTAGTTTAATTAAAGCTTATTGAAAACTGTATTAGTGTTTTATTGATCGTTTTTATCAGCACTTTTTGTATTACAATAACTGCACTTCGGCCATCATACAGAGATGGTCGGATGGATACTGACCAACTCTTGGCTGGCCTGAAGGCTCTTCTCCCATATCCTCTGGCATTGGCATCTTCAACAAACCCACCAATTTAACATCCTCACGTTCAAGCTCTTCCAAAGAGTCGACTCTATTTGAGAAGTCCTGAGTTTGGTCCCATGAAGAAAGAACAAATATATAGTCTAGTAATCCTCTCCAAGTATGGGCCCAATTGGAGAAGAAAGGCTCTTTTCTATCGTTATCCAAACCAGCATTTTCAGGATGGACATTTTCGTATCCCACAGAGTATAATGAAATGGCTCTCATGTCAAGAGAATTGTGTACTTCTTCCATCTGTTTGACAAGGACGAGTTGTTCTTCAGTAGGTTGATAGTATTCTGGGGCAGGATCACGAGGTTGGTCCTTTCCGAACTTCTCGATGTTACCACCTTCTTCTTCCTGTTCATCGTCGTCTTCTTCGGCACCCTCTACCAAACCACGGTTTTTCGAGTATTGATAAGACAAAGAGCATGATATCACTGTACTGGCACGGCCAGAAAAAGATACTGGTTTTGCAGCAATTGCCAAGTATGGACTGTCGAAGGGCTGACTATTCATATCGCCAGCGAAGAAGGAATAAAAGCCCTTGGTGTTGCCTAAGACCTTACTCAAGAGGGATTGGAATTGTTTCATCTTGTAGAGAATCAAGTAGGTTTGACGAGTTCTTTCATAGGTACCGAATGGGTGCCAAAACAAGTGGGTAGTACCAATAATGATCCCGTTCTTGCGGGCCAAATGAGGGTGTTGTTGAAGTACCAAGTTCAGGAACTCGAGATAACAGAAGAATCCCACGTTCTGGGTGATGGTTCTTGGAATAGGCAATTGTTCAGGTTCTCTTTCAGAATCGTAACTGACAAAGCTCTGGTGCTTTACAGAGAACAATTTTTCGCGGTATACTATGGCTAAACCATGGTTCTTCATGTTGGAACGGTAGTACTTGGACCCATACACCAATTTTTCAAATTCCTTCTTCCAGAACGAGTTATACTGGACAAAATCAAGTTCTTGAAGACACATGATATCAGCATTATAGTGTTTGATCTCTGCCAACAAAGCCCTGGACCGGTAACCCCATTTAAGGGCCGCACCGTTGGTAGGAAACAACTTTCTTCTGATCAATGCCTGCGCCAAAACGTTATAGGTCATGATCTTGATGGAAAACCCTGGTGCTATCTCCTGGTCCTTATACACTGGAAGAAGAGGCCTTTCAATGAAGAGTCTCTCTTCGACCTTGGTGGCCGGCTCGATGCCCTGTTCGCGACGTTCCTGTTCCTTGGCCTGTTTCCTAAGATTTCTGAGTCTTCTTTGTTCTTCGATATACTCGGGTGTGAGCTTGGAAGGGTCTACGGACTTCTTGGTCTTGGACTGTTTCTTAGACTTTGATTTACCTGAACTGGCCCCAGTGTCTGATGCTGTGGATGCTGGAGTTGAGGTGGTTTCTGACTTGGTGGTGGTGGTGGTGACGGCAATCGGCGGCTCGCTAGCATTGGACACGGTGGCCCCTTTGGCGTCCTTGGTCTCGTTTGTTCCTGTGGCTTCCATTGGCGTAGATGGTTCCTTTTGGCTCATCTGATTGTGACATATCGCACGTCTACAAAATGCTCACTTACAACAGACAAGCGCAACAGCGAAAACAGCGAATCTGATCTTCCATCAAAAACACCCGCCAGGAACAAACCCCTGGATCCCCCACGAATCGGACGCCATTACATCGTCACAGCACTCCCCGTACCAATTGCTATAAAAGGACCAGAATCCCCCAACCACCACCACTAGCACTACCACTTTTCCACGTCATCAACTCATACTTCACCAATTAACCAAACCCCAGTTTACTGTCATGTTCGCTAAACTCGATATTCTCCAGGACAAGGTGTATGGGCTCTTGGAAGAGCTTCTCAAGGTAGACCAAGGAGAAACCATAGACGAGGTAAAGCTCGAACAGAGCAAGATCACTCGCAAGATCAACGACGTGTTGGTCCAGTACAAGGAGTACCTTGTGATACTAAAGCATAGAACCAAACGGAGCACCAGAGACCAATTGGCTCACGTTGAGCTTTATGAGGCCAGATTGGCTTCTTTGAGAGTAAAGGTGCGATCCCTCCAGCTCTATGCCAACGAATTAAACATTGCTGCTGATCATAAGCGTATTTTGGACAAGTATGCCATTAAGGAATCAGACACAGACGATTTGTTGACAGAATCAGAAGCCAGAGACCAGCTCTTCGGAGACAGGGGTCCTGGTAAGAAGGACGATGCCAGTGCAAATGCAAGTGCCAATGCTACTACAGATCAACAGATTCTTTCCCATAACAAGAAAATTACTTCCACACTTCAAGCCACAAAAGAATTGCTTTCAAGCACAGTTTTACAAAGTGAATTAAACATCGACTCACTTGACCAACAGACCAAAGATCTTCGTAACTTGAATGAAGAGTATGTGCAATTCTCCGACTTGTTGAACAAGTCTAAGAATATTGTCAAGTTCATTGAAAAACAAGATAAAGCTGATAAACAAAGAATATACCTCAGTTTAGGGTTCTTTATCTTCTGTTGTGTCTGGGTCATATGGAGAAGAGTTTTAAGAACTCCAGTAAGAATTCTTCTTTGGTCATTCTTCAAGATCTTTAGAATTTTCAACTGGATCTTCTCTTCTGGTAAAGTAGTCCCATCGGTGTCAGAGGTCGTGAATACAGCGGTCGAAACCGCTACTGCAGTGGTAGAAAGTGCCGCATCGGCAGTGGAGACAGCCACATCGGTAGTGAGCTCTTTTGATTTCGAAAAGGAATTTGTCATGGACATAGAGCTGGTGAGTCTGATAATCCAGACCACGACAGAAGTGCTCATGGACGAATTATAGGAGAAGTAGCATAACAATTCCTAGTGCCCATAATGATAAAATATTAGAGTAACAAGGAGTTAGACTTAACCAAACTGATGTTTGATGAATAATTACAATTGAAACTATAACAATTGATATCATTTAATATGATTATATAACACCACTACCAAGTAGTTACTACATTTATTAATACACATCATTAGGTTGATAGAATGAAAAGTCAATTGAGTTTGAGGTACCAACATAAGAATCCAGCCTGGTACCATCCATGAATTGAACAAGGTAACAAAACGATACCCCAAACTTACACTCGTTTTACCAAAGCTCAGGCAACTCATTTGATAAAATCTACAGTTAATTATTAGTTTACCTTTTCATTATACCGTTATATAGCTAGTCAAAATTTATAGATGCAATCACGACTGATTGACCAATATCCTTTTTGGACAAATCACAGTTTGAACTGAATGTTTAATTTTTCAACTCATTTTGTACTTGTATTTATGGGGAAGCAACCTTGACGGAGTTACCGTTAGCCTTAGAACTGTCAAGAGCAGCAGCAACAATAGCTAAGTGGTGGAAAGCCTTTTCTGGAGTAACAACGACAATAGACTTATCGTTAGCTTCGACGGCCTTGGCGAAGTTGGTGAATTCTTCAATGGTAGTGTTAACTTCATCAACTTCAATAACAGTCTTACCAGAAGCTTCAGCAGCAGAAGCACCGGTTTGGTAAGTGATGGTTGGCTTTGGTAAACCTGGAGAGAAATCGTAGACAATAGAACCGTTGGTACCGTAGATGATGAAGGAAGACTTCTTGTCAGTAGCACCGAAAGTAGAACCATAGGTGAAGGTACCAATGACATCGCTCTTCAATTTAAAGGTGGAGAACAAGATATCGACATCACCACTTTCTTCTCTGACTTGCTTGGTTAAACCGGAAACAGATTCAACTTCACCCAAGACATCGGTCAATAAAGCTAATTGATGGACACCACCATCACTCAAGTAACCACCAATGTGTTCTGGCTTCAATCTCCAAGGAGTGTTAATGTATTTGTGTTTGTTGAAAGCACCAGTAGCAGAGTAAGTGAAAGAAATAACATCACCAATCTTTGGTAAAAGATCTTGTAAGAGCTTGGTAGCCTTACGGAAAGACCAGTTTTCTAAAACAGCAATTGGAACATCAGAAGACTTGGATAATTGAACGATTTCTTTAGCTTGATCTAAGTTGGCAGCAATTGGCTTTTCAAAGGCCAATGGCTTCTTGTGCTTAACAGCCAACTTAACGACATCTAAGTTGTATTGAACTGGCAATAAAGCATCAACAAAGTCGATCTTGTCATTTTCGAAGATTGCTTCAAGAGAGTCAGTGATTTGAGACTTGTCAATGTTGGCCTTTTCAGCAAAAGCTTCAGCCTTAGATTTAGTTCTGTTGTAAGCAGCAACTGGAGTCAAGTTTGGAATTTGTTGAATGTTTGGTAAATGTTCATCAGTAGCAAAGATACCAGTACCCACCACGGCTAAGTTTAAGTTTTTAGAAGACATTATGATTAATTAATTATAAGGAAGAATTGATAGTTTTTCTTCAAAAATTTGGTGCAAATTGGTTAAAATTTATACCAATCAGAAAAATCTCCACAATGTGGTTTCTAGGCTTGGTGTCTTCCCACTTTTTTCAGATAGGAGTCACGTGTAGGGGAACGACCTTCCCGAATTTTTGATTTTCCCCCAAATTCGGTGGTCAACTTTTGTGAAACGGAAGGTCGATCACCGTGAAGGTCGTTGCGACCTTACTGCAAATTATGATTTGTTATTATTTGTCAAATTGTGGCTATGAAAAAGTGTAGGATTTGGTAGCGTTGGTTGTGGTCATTGATTTGTAAGATGATCTTGAACCAGAGAGGATTTAAATCCGCTTCTTAACCATTATCCACAGTTTAACTGTGGTGACATTTGAATATGTGGTTATTTTTTAAGGTTGCTTTTTCTGGATGCAACTTCTTATATCGTAATAATATGAAATGTAGAAGTTGGTGAGTGGGTAGGTCCATCAGGGAGATGAGTAATCATCCAGGTAGTATGAGGTAATGATTAGCAGATAAGTCATGTATTGCAACAGGTCGAAAGACTAGTTAGTCATTAGATCCACTGGGTTTTGGTGGCTAGGTAGTAGTTTGGATATTGGTTTGGTTTGGTGTCTGGTTATAGAATGGAGCAACTAGAAAGTCCAATTTGTATACCATATTTTTCACTCTTGTAGATGGCGGATGTCCTGGTGCTAGTTTAACGTTATTTCTCCTGGTTTTGGAGGAATCGAGCTCCTTAAGTACGTTGAGTATATTAAATTCCGACATTATTCTTTTTTGCAACTTTAGCAAATTTTTCAAAAGGATTTGGTGCTTATTGTACTTAATTTCGCAGTCAATTTGTAGGTCATAGACTTCATTAATAGTCTTGCGAAGAGGACTGTAGTTTATCTCAAAGAACCTCCTCCCATAAGAAGAGAACGCAAGTGGAAGCTTGTACTCTATGTTGACTATCCATGATTGGAAAAGGTAGTTGAAGTCTTCCAATAGGGTGTGTAATAGTAAATCTGAAGGAGTAAAGTACCTAAGGTTGATAGATATGGTCAGAACAGTGTTGACCTTAATAGTAACGTCACTGATATCCTTATGATCAGTATCCTGATTATCGTCATTAACTATTATGTTCTTTCCGGCTTTGAGTTCTTGTTCATCTTTCACTTCCTTCGGTTCCTCCTTCACCAAGTCATTCATTATTTGTGGAAACATAGAACACTTTAGCCCCAAGTGGATCCCTTGTTTCATAATCAACGACTTCTCGTAGCCCAATACTTCCCATAATTTCGACTCCAATAATCTCATCCCCACCCGTTCTAGTAAAAAGTCATAGTGGCTTCCGGTGATATTCCTCCCGTTGATAAACACATTGATACAGAGCTGGTGTTAGAGATATGTCTGGACTGGCAAACGGATCAATTGTGATGATATTACGTACGTGAAAACTGGAGCTTGGCACGATCAACTGACTGGTAGTACTCTGGTCGTCTAGGTCCCATTGGTACTCCAAACAAGCGTAATTATCGCCTCTTTTCACCGTCAAGTACTCCATGTCGCAATGGCTGTAAAACTGATAGGAAGAGGTCGCGAAATCATCGTAATACATCACCAACCGAGTGGAGAGGAGTACAGGAATATAGGACCAGTTGCCCCATAGTCACACATATAAAGAGTCTATTCCAACCATCTATTGCGCCATATTTCCATTGGACATAACTAGTACCGAGAAACACCAGATCAACACTTCCAAAACTGTATATATAGTTCTTGTTAGGGCAGCCAGATCATCTTCATCAAAACACAAGATACCACGCCAAAACGCCCACCAACATGTCCAAGATTGTGATACGGAACAGCCAAGCTATTCTCTCGAAGCCAGTCATAATGTCACACGCCCAGCTCCAGCTGGAGCTTTCACAAGTCCCTTTCAAGCGCAAGCTCCTCATCTTCTACAAACAGTTCTTCAAACTCCGTAATTTGATAGACAGTGGAGATAGAGTCAGCATAATCAAGTACCAGAACATCTTAAAGAGACATTTTCGTCATATATCATTCCCTAAAAGACGTGAAGTTGTCCTCCAGGGCGAAGTGGATACGCCTATAGATGAAGATGAGCTAGTCACCAGAATGAAGAATACTTTGGCGTTTGTGTTCAATTCAACAGTCAAAAGAACAGACGAATTTGACGATACAGAGATCAATTTCTACGAAGACGTCAAGAAAACCAATACAGACACTATGGAAAAGTCAATTCTCTCTACAATCCTAGAAATGGAGTACCAGAAGCCTGATGATATCAAGTACGATTTTGTATACAGCTGGATCCCTCGATTAAATACCGAATTACAGAGATACGACGAGTTCTTGCAAAAATCCAAACTGGGCAAGGGTTTCAAGAGCAAAGTCCCATTGAACTACGTGGGGTTTAAACAGTACGAAAAGACGTTGATGAGACTTAACGAAGTGCATAAGTTGTGCTTGTAATAGGCCTGAACGAAAAAGTACCATTTTTGGCGCATGATGAGTTGGAAAATTACAATTTAATGCAGATTGACTCTGACATAGATTAGATAAAGATATTTCAAAATCTAGAGTCGATTTTATTGCCCAAAACCTTTTATTCTTCACTTTATGATTGTCCATCTAGATGCCCATCATGTTCCAATTTGTACCTGCACTTGGTACCTGACATTTAGTATCGCTTCCTGCACACACGCAAACCAATACCAGTTTCAAAGGTGACGGCAACTATACTACTAAGTACTATTAATCATGGGTTGGTTTTCATCAAAGCCTAAGGATCAAGGGCCAGCTTTGGGTCCTACCCAAGTTGAGCAAAGATCGCATCAATCTATTAATCTTGGTGCCAATGGTGGCCGTCCTGTGGAGAACCATCAGTCAGATATCAACACTACTCTTGAACAGATAACAGATCAGGACACTTCATTGGATATGAAGAAGGTCGACTTGAGTGTCAAGTCTTTAGATGATACTGTGGGTGAATTTGTGGGTGCCAAGCCCAACAACTTGTTCATTATTGATGGTGAAAAGGATATTAGTGAAAGTATTATCTGTACCAGCAATGGAACCGGTGGAAAGACCTGTTTGAAGCTTGGAGCCAATTCAATTGAACTTTTCAAGACCATGCAGAAATTAGAATACTTCTGTTCTTTGCCGGATGATATTGATGCTACTTACTTTGAGTGCAGAAAGATCAAATGAACCAATTGAGTGATTAGCTTATTTCAAGCACGTTTTAAATAAAAGGAGCCAATTCACAAAGATGAACTCATACAACATCAAGTTTAGCCATCATTGAGTGACATTCTCAGTTTGCTTCATAAACAGGTGACGAGTATCAATATATATAAATAACGAAAAGGAAGAATTTCAGACCAATTGATAGCATGGCTATTTTTTATTGCAACTGTCTATATAACTACGAGTATACGAGTATACGATTATTTCTAAGTAGACTGTAATTCATTAATATGTATACATAATCTTGATGCTAGTGTAACAGAAGGCATTAAATGCATGCAAATAAATATGACTGTGAGATGAAGGATGCAACCAATTGGAGGGAATTATTATACCCATATATAAGACCAATTGATTCAATTTTTGATTATTATTTGATTTTACTTTATTATTCAGGCTGCTTATACCATGAAGGATTCACCACATCCACAAGTACCCTTTGAGTTAGGGTTCTTGAAGATGAATCTGGAAGATAACTTATCATCTAACCAGTCCATTTCGGATCCGACAATGGAAAACAATGCCTTGGAATCAATCAACACCTTGACGTCATCTTGCTCAATAAGTTCATCGAACTTACCAGGGGAATCAACATACTCTAAGTTGTAAGTCAATCCTGAACAACCTCTATTTTGCACTCCGATTCTGATCAATTTTGGTTGTGGTTGGTTCATCAATCCACGTAAGTGCTCTACTGCGTTTGGACTTAATGTAATCAATGCTTTTCTAGGACGTAATGCTCTTCTCTTTTTGGTTTTGGTTTGAGTAGTAGTAGTAGTACCAGGGTTGGTTTCACTGACCTTTGGTTCTGGAGCTGATTGAACCTTTGGTTCAGCTGGACTAGTGGTTGCTTCCGCAGATGGACCTGTCACACTAGGAGAATCTTCTTTGGCAGGAGTTTCCATGGATAACCCCTTAAAGGAACGGTTGGAAAATCTGGAAGTTCTCGATCTTCTGGTTGTGCTTTGAGTACTACTTGATTCTTGTTGTTGTTGTTGTTGTTCTTGTTCTCTAGGGAAGCTCAAAGAATGCTTAGACCACTTATTGGAAGATCTACTTCCTTCATTTTTGGATGCTATCGAGTAGTTTAAACCAGAGTAAAAACTATTATTATCACTTGGACCAGAGGAACGGATGGTTTGCATAAACCTCTTGGAACCTTCCTTGGTGGCCTCATTGGATATATATCTTCTATTAAGATTGGATATGTTCAATAACACTTGTCTTCTTGCTATCATATTTGGATCTTATTGATATTATTTGGTTTGCTATTTCAGTTGTTTGTTCACTATGAAGTCGTATAAAATAAAAGTTGACGTTGTTTTATACAAGTATGGGTTTATATAAGGACCAGCTTAAAAAAAGTTATTATGAGATGAATGATGAAGAAGTTGATAGTAATTTAAAATAGTAATGAATGAGAATGATTTGTAAGTAAGATGATTATTTTGTAGGGTCAGGTTTGGGTGGGCGCACTACTTTTTTTTCCCCAGCTATTAGGGTGACTATGACATAAGCTTAGTTTCTTGGGCTGTGATTGGCTGGAACCCCGGTGCAGGACCCGCTTCCGACTCTCGGACTAGGTCATGTGACGAAATGGATGCAGGGTCACCAAGGTTAGTGAGAAGTCAAACTGTGAGGTCACACATAAACGAGGGCACCAATAAGTTAAAGTCACTAGGGGAAATCGGAGTGTGTGCAGGACACGGTAATCACAGATCCGAACCGTTGGATTGGTCAATTGAGATTACGTAATGGATGGGTAATAAAGTCAATAGAAAGGTACAAATTAACCAACCAGCAAGTTAGATCGAAATAACAATATACGCTATTACTAGCAGCAATATAGGTATTCAAAGGATTGAAATATTCGTTTTCTGTATTTGGAAACTATACAGTACTAGGCACTAAAAAGCTGGACCTTAAGTAGCCTAAAATGATTAATTCCCATGCTTCAGCTTCTATAGTTTTCGTTTTATAAAAATATCAAAATTATTCAAGGACACTAAGGCAAAACAGTATAGATAATTTCAAATATTGTATTATTTGGTAAAAGAAAATTACATAACGTCAATTGTATAGTCAAAATGTGGAATACTCTATATATTGTTCAGTATTGTGAAAAATTTGGAAAATTACAAAAGTCGATTTAATTAATTTAAACTGTTGGAAATGGAGTTGAACGATACAATTTAATTATGATATTATAAGTCAAAATAAGTGCTAATGGTGAGAATATCGATGTTCCTGTCGTATAAATTGTCGAAGGCTAGGTAATATTCTAACAGACCGTGTTAATAGTTAATTCATAAATCATATTGCTCCTGATGGTTGTGATAATCCAAGGACACAAGGATCCAACATAGGGTCCTATTCGATTCCTGTAAGTGTATAGAACAGTCAAGGCTTAATAGAATACATGGAATTGTACCATGAAGTTGTCTTGGGATAATTCGTACCCAGAATGAAATGTCTGGTAATCTTACTTCTCTAAATCTTTAGCTCTTAGTTCAAGATCTTCTTATCCAATTGAAGTTCCAATCAAGAGAGCCGAGAAACTGAGAAATCGTTTAAAAAATACCTACTATAACGCCCTTCACTAGTATAGTGAAGAAATTAAAAATGTTCATAGAAACGTTGGCCAATTAATGCTATATTGTGCAATTTTTCATTTTTTCTGTAATTGTACAAGAATAGAGCAAAATGGGAATTGGCTGAATAATTGTACAATTGACTCTTATTTACCCCCTAAATCGTGGTTCAATTTCAAACCCAATTGGCTGGGTATGGCACTTCTGTCTGATGCAACATCTTCAGCAATATCCATGTGACTTCCACATTTAAATTAGAGTTTGTAGCACACTATTTCGTGGTTATATGAAGGTTAATAACAATGAATACGAGCTACATACCATACCGAACTACGAGGATGATACCAGTAAAAGTAAAATAACACCCATTATACTAAAGACGCCTTTAATGGCCTCGGTACTACCCAATTACCTAATTACCCACATTTATGACTGGACCATGTGACTAAAAAGTGGAGTTAGCAATTACTAAATCCGATTAAAGTATAGATTGCGACATGGTTATCACTAGATGGGAAATTTTGGCCTAAACGGTATTTTGTGCAATATAATAAAGATAAGGTTTTCTCCCTAGTTATTTCAAAGAACAATCCCTACACGTGTTTGTACCACACGGAATACTACAAAGTGTCTGGTACTTACTAATAGCTTTAGATACAATAGAAGTATGGTGGAGGTTTGGTAAAATTTTTCAATATTGAAAAATTTCCACCCACAATAACTTGGTAGTTAATTGAAGCGAAATTACTTAACCAGATAACCCTGCTTTTGTGACTATGCTTTGGGGGTGCTGTAAGTAGTTACAAGATATTTTTTGCTCAAGCATTAGTTTTAAATCATGTAGGTATCATGTAAGCTGTGTGCCATGAAAATTGGCATATATTGCATTACGCCCTTTATGCCAGAGCAATTTACAGGTCAAGTATACCCTGAAATTTAATGATAGAAAAAGGTGGGTACATCCGAACACCTGAATAATATCAGTATGTTAGGGCAGGCCAGTACTTGGCGTGACTGTAGGGGTAGAGTAAATTTTCGTAAGGGCCTTTTTTCCTTGTTCTTCTTTGTTCTTGTTGTCCGCCTTGTAATAGGGTACTGTTGGGTGGAGGGACTGTTAGGGCCAAAAATATTGCGAAAGGGTGTTTCACCGTGAAACTGAAACTGCCGAATTGTTGTGAAGCTGCCCATGAAAAGATTGAAAAAATTTTCGGTTTCTTGGGCCATGGGCTTATGGGGCCGATCCGCCCCTTGATCTGCTTTACAAGTTGCTTAGAGTGATGTGCCTGGAATTTTTAATAGGTTTCCAGCCAACTTATAGATATACTATATAGATAATGACAGATAAAGATAAAAAATGATAGAATCTTTGTTTTTTTTTTGTTTGATAGTACAATGGGTATTAGTAGTGACAAAAACACTGCCACTTAGGAGATAATTTCTGGACAGTAATGGTATAATTGTAACAATTTTTTTTTTTGGCCGAAACATTTCTGATAATCGCATATTGATATCAGATAATTGTTAGGCAATATAATAGCAATGAATAATATGAAATTTCCAATAATATGTATGATATTGGGTAATGTTGTACCAATGAAATTAAAAAAAAAATTGAAATAACAATTCTGATAATCAGATTAAGATATCAGTCAATTGTTATATAATACAAAGGAATGTTCATGTCAATTGGTGACAGTGCAAGGTGGAAAAATATGGATCCCTTTTGGATTTTAAATAGTTGTTTCTTTCGTTATTCGTATCTTTTCTTATTCATTTACTCATTTGCTCATTGAAACCCCAATTCCATCTTAATTTGGATTGTAAATTTTTAATCCATTCAATATCGATAGTTTTCTTGGGATAGGTTTCTTTGGAACCAAATAATCCTGAGCGAGTATTTTGGTCTTCGTTATAAGTGTATCCTTCTGGGATACTATTTAAAAAGTTCAAACGACCAATTAAGTTTTCTGAAAAAGGTTTTGATGGTTTTTTAGGTTTGTAAAAAGACCTTTTAGATGCAATTTGTTGTTTTTTGTCGTATTTATCTTGGATAGATTGGAAAATACCTAATAATTTCATGTTGGAATTAGAGTCTTTGCTTTCCTGAATATGTTCTTTTATTTCTTTAGAAGTCACTGGAGGATGTGGGGTAGGATTATTCAATTCATTTTCGTAAAGTTCATTGAAGAACTCCTCATATGATTCCACACATTCTCCACAGATAAATTCATTGTAGGCCTGGTTAACCTTGGATTCCTCTTGTTGTCTGGATTTCTTGAACTTCTTGTTATTGTTGATGATAGAACTGATTTCATATAAAGGTCTTTCACAAAGTTCACAGTATTTCAAGAGATCAGAACCAGGGATCTTACCAAAGATCTCTTCTAAGTTTTCGGATCTAGTATAGTTGAGCGAAGGTCTGCCTTGATAATCATTGGAGATGGTTCTCTTGTTGTTTGGTTTAGACTTGGTAAATGGAGACATATCAGAGCCAGCAAAGGTTGTGTTGGATCCTAATTCCAGAATGGATTTTGATAAATGCAAGTTTTTGTTATTATTAAAGATTCTTTGCTTAAAAGTAGCCAAAGATTTTTTTCTATTGAGTTCGTTAGTTTCGTCATTAATGCTAGGACCATATTCAATACTAATATTGTTGTTATTGTTATTGTTGTTGTTGATAGATGCGGTTCTGGGAATACTGCAGGGATGGTCGTTGGCCATGTAGTCTTCAATCAACACGATTGGATCGTGGTGTTCTTCATCGTCGTCCTCGTCGTCTTCTCCCTCGTCAAATGTGGTGCTTTCAAAGGTCTCATCAATATCCACTTCTTCTGTAGAGGGAATACTGGAGAAAAGCGCCTTCAGTGATTTCAGATCAAGCGAATGGATGCTGCCTTCTTTGTGCTTTGGCTTTGGAGGAGGAGGCAATGGAAGCGACGTCAAGGTGGTGTCGTCAATGAGGTCTAGTTTGCTGGGGTGGTGGATCAAGCTGTTTGTTAGCGAGTCACGCTTGAGACGACCTATACTTGTAAACGATTCTTCCCTCTGGAGTGGAGGCGCCAACCGGCTCAAATTGAGGTTTGTGCTGGCGATAAGTGACGGATCAGGGTGGAACGCTCTGCTTGAGGTGTTGATAGAGGTGAAGTTGGTATTATTATGGTTGTGGTTATGGTTGTAGGTGTTGCTACCGTTGGTGGTGGTGGTGGTGGTGGAGTTCCCGCTAGCATTAGCGAGGCCTGCGGTACCACTGCCTAACGGTTTAGCAGCAATCGGGGAGACGCCACGGTTGCAACTGGAGTTGGGGCCGGCTGCAAGGCTGGCCATATCCACTAGCGATGACGCAGACATGGGTATCGAGAGGATATGGTGATGTTATATGGTGTGTGTGAAGTGGGCGGGAGGGAGACAAGGCTACCTATACTAAGTGTGGTGGTTTAGCAACTGAAAGCCAGTACAGAAAAACCCAAATAAGAGATACTGGGTTACAGATATAGTGATGGGAAAAAAGTTCTGGGCTGAATGCAGGACGGTCGTTTGTACAGGATGCACTGGCGAAAACAGGTAAATACAGGTAAATAAAGCATGTACAGGACGGGTGGGGGTTGTTTGTACAGGATGGTAACATATGGGGCCTTAAGGCCAACAATATGGCATTAAAAAAAAAAAAAATATGGAGAGCAAGCGAGGGCACATATTTGGGGATCTAGACCAAAAATCCATAGCGCCCCAAATCACCCAACCAGTCAACAAAGGGTGCGATGGTGAGTACGCCATACCCCCTCTCAAATACGAAGAGTAAAAGGTCAGCCAGTTGTAGTATGTATGTAATGGATTGTTGACTTTCGTACCAACGGATGAAATACGTACATACATAAATACGTCGTGTTTTAAATACTTTAAGCCTTATACGCTGTGCTATAGTGTATAGTTTAAACCTACCGATGTGTCTGCATGGTGGCGCTCAGAGACTGTAGGTGCACACTACAGGTTTCGTGTGGTTCTGCTTGGTTGTTGGTGTAGGAAAAAATTTCTATTTTCGTTCTATTCTAGTATTATTGCATTGTATGGCCCAATTATGGGCCAAGTGTTGCGATCCCGCCTGGTTTGCTGGTGGGGAGCTACTATGAAACGTACTTTGGGATCGTGAGATCGGCAGCCTAATTGGATTATGATCGGTTGTCGGGCTGATATGGAACATAGAAAAGGCACGTCTCAATTAGGTAAAATTCATCGTCACGTGATGAAAACACTAGCCACCTAAAAACTCAACCCATCCCAACGCACGAACTCCTCATGCCCCACGCACTAACTATGAGGGGACCAGCGATAGTGTACATGACTATTTTGGTCTAATTCAGACACTATACGTATTGGGTGATATTATACACAATATTGTCATTTGGGGATATTGGTGGGTTATTGGTCGGTAACTCGGCTCAATCCGGTCCCACAGGCACATGTATGTTCCACGTGAATATTCAGTAGCGGCTTCAGGGTAAATCCGGATCTCTGTCAATCCTAACCAATTATTCGATGGAAACTGTCATGTCAACCAAAAGCCAGTGGCGTTGTTTCATTTCACTCGTCTAGTGCCAAAAAAAAGAAACACCTTTAGCCCGGCCACAAGCCTGCCTGCACTTTACACCTTGCAAAAAAAAAATAGTGCTAGTACTTGTGCTTGTGCGTGTAAGTGGCAGGACTTGTCTACATTAGGTAGTGCTAGGTACTGTGAAGTCCTGCGTGTGGCCTACGGTTGCAAAAATACATATCGTACATTAAACAACAATAACGTATGTTTGTTGTTCGTTAGTTGAGGTTGCAATCCATATATGAGGTCTAGCGAGAGCGCTAGAGTAATAGTAGCATAGTAGCAGCATAGTAGTAGTAACAGCACATTAGCATATTAGTATTGCCTAATTCACACAACTGCATTGACTGGCAATTGTGTTTGTGAGCGCCTCGATCTTAATAACTCCTCAAACAGCACGTCTCCATCATTAGCATCATTAACCCAATCAAGAATGTCGTTAAAGATTCTTTGGGAAATCAACTTATCCATTTCCAACTCTTGTTGTCTCATTTTAAGCATTAATGTCTCACAAACCTCAATTAATATGGAAATACCACGATATTCTTGTCTTCTTTTAAATTCTATAATTGGTTGCCAGTTACTTAATTGATAATTGAATCTTAATTCAAGTACCGATAAGTTTTGGAAGTAGTAGGTTGGGTTTGGACGGGTGAGAATGAGAGGAATCGACTGGTTGGTGATGAATGGACAATTGTTTAATGATAATCTTTGTAAGCTGCGGCTGCAATGGATAGCTAAATCCCAGATACATTTATCACTGATATGACATCCAGCTAAGCCAACAGTTAAAAGGCTCTTGTTGTTGTTGATCAACAATGAAATGCTATTGTCGGTGATGAGATGACCTTTTTGCTTTCTCCCAAAGTTTATATTCTGTAATTTATGACAATTTTTAGCGATCTGATAAACACCCGAGTCGGATATTAATTCACACGCCCTAATATCCAAAACTTCAAGGTTCGGACAATATTTACTCACCATGATAAGAAATTCATCATCAACAACTCGGGAGCCAGTGATAACCAATTTCTTTAATTTATGACCACCAGCTTGAAAAAATTCAATGGTTGGACATAATTTTGGACACATATAAAGTTCGAGCCATTCCAATCCAGAAAAGTCAATATGGTCTAAGATTTGTTCAATTGCATTTTGCTTCAACATAAATAATTTGTGTAACACAAATGTAGTTGGTTTAAGTTTGAGAGTGGACTGAGACGAAGAAACGGTACGAATCAACTTGTTAAATTGGATTTCATCACTAAAGTATAAGTTTTTGCATAATAATTCCTTAGAAACCTGATAGAATAACCGGTTCACTTGAAGACAATTGTATAATACACCCGAGCAATCATCTCTAGATTTAGGAATGTCTTTTAAAGCAGACTCAGCTTGTTGTTTGGAACCATGAATTAACATGGCATGTTTATAGGAAAGAGGTTTTCTTCTTACTGGAGTAGCCTCTTGAGGGATGCAAGTGGTTTGTAAAGAAGCATATTCAACAATTTTATATACCAATTCAGGCACATCAAAAATTGAAGGAGCAGCAGGTGGTACAGGTGGAAGTAATAATGCAGGAGGAAGTTTATGGGTTTTATGACTATCTTCAAAGAAATATTGTCTAACAGAAGATTTATGTTTAAGTGGTGATGAGTTTGGAGTTTCATCATCTTCTGTAAGATCTGGTAAAGATTCTAAATCATCAGAAGAATCATTAGAATTATTACTAACATAACCAGAACTGAATGAAAAATCCAGTTCATAAAATAAATTAGAAGGAGATGAATGGGTGGATGGGGATGTAGGAACTCTAATATTTTTTCTTTTAAAGCTTGCAGACCTTAAAGGGTTTTTAGCCAAGTGGGCTAAAGATGCAGATAAAGAGCGAGTTGCAACTTTACGCGTAGGTGAAGTGTTGATGGTAGGACGAGAAGAAGACGAGGATGATGCTAATGACACAGACTTCGCCCTTTTAGGAGACGATGTGTGCAATGGACTACCATTCATACATTCGCCTTCCAAGAATGGGTTAAATTCATAGATTCTGTTATCAATATGAGTGGCATATGGTAATGGCAGTGTATTATTGTAGTTCATAGTATGCAAAAAAGATTATTAGTATTAAAATTAGTAAATGCAATTATGGATGAAGAATTGAAGAAACATGCAGACAAGTTTAGTAAAGATTGGATGGGGTTAGAAACGCAAGTCAATTGATAGTGTATAGATGATGGCAGATACCCTTTATAGATAAGAGGGTTGTGCTTGTAGTAGTGGTAGTGGTAGTGGTAGTGTGATGGGGTGACAAAAGAAGGACTGTGATGGGATTTATGTTGCTAGAGCCTAACACTCTAAAAGAGATGATACACTTTCACAGAAAACAGGAAAAGCTTGTCTATAAATACTAAGACCAGTTATTTTATCCAAGAAGGCTTTTTTTGACCTCCCCCTGCTATTTACCAAGCTCGCTTATGCATAGACAGCATTAACAGCCAGTAGAATACATTGTGAGCATTACCAGCCACTGTAAATCTGGTTGCCAGGAAGGGAAACGCAACACTAAACTAGAAGCACCACCAGAACTTGAAACAATACCTCCACTGCCAGCTCTAGTGACAGGTAATATTTTCGCGGCCAAGTGGCTGGCTTTTGGGCCCAATTATCCGTTATGACGGGTTGCAGATCACGTGACTCCGCATACGTTCACCCCAAACTACGAGTGCGACTGCTACAGTGCTGGCTGAACCTGAGGTTGGTAGGGCTACGAAGAGCATCGAGTTCAGGAACATCTAATCATGAGGGGGCAGAGGGCTTGTGGGACCTGACTGGGTTAGAAAATCGAAGGTGTAGAGGGTCCAGAAGTACCTGAGATCTCATAGTTCACCTTTCAATGCCAGATGTTTTTCTTTGGTTTATCTGACTAGATAAATCGAGGCTTTCAACACTAAAATGCATTATTGACAAAAGGTTTCTCCAGCATGAAAAGAGTCCCTTCTATTTAAAAAGTCGTGCTGTGGTAAGGGTTATTTTAAACCCCATATTATTGTGAACAAAACCGCTTAATTGCCAAGTAAAGGATACAGCATCAGGAATGTCATTATCTATAAAATATCTGGCTTTGGAGTAGCAAGAACAGACCAGAAAAAACGCGCCTGATATTCAGTACTGCTTCACCGAATCACGGGTGGACATTGTTAATATTTGTTAATTTTGTAACGCTGATCAGTACCGTATACATCGTGATTTTTACCACATAGCTTTTTTATTTGGACGCAAAGGGTATAAAAATACGATTTTGTACTCATATTTTTTAGCCCCAGTTCGGTGATGCATCATGGATGGGGGTGATGAGAAAGATGATGTGTAGGGATCAATTGGCGATGAATGTTTACTGGTTTATCAAAAAGGGCAATATCACAGCCCAGTAACCAGGTGATACAAGGTTATCTGAAGCACCCCACAGCTTCTATCAGGCGATTCTGTTTAGAGGTAGTCAGTGTGACACGATCCTTAGATCTTAGAGGGTGGGATAATAACGGGTTTACGCACATTCTCGCCGTGTTTTTTACAATGCGTTCGTCTATGCGACCTCGCAGGTAATGCGACACAAAAACCAAGCCACCCATATATTCCACAACTTAAGGGTTCTAGGATAGTTAGCCAGGTATCTCTACAGGGTCCTATACCAGAAGTATAGTTGAGGTAGATGTATGTGGTGGTCTAAACTGGTGATAGATACTGGTTCTGGTGTATTTTTGGTACACCAGCTTGAAATAGGAGGTGGTAAGATCTGCAGCCACGTTAATGTAAGCTCTAAATGTGATATAATTCTGTGCAGCCTCACTAGATTCAGCAGCATGTTTGGGGAAATATACTTACTCACTGTTTTTGTTCGTAATTTCCTGACTTGATAAAGTACCTGTGGGTTGTCAAGACGCTGGAGTGCATCAATTGGGCTAATCTATAGGTACTTTCTAAGCATTGTGCATTCATGGATGCTGGCATTGCTAATTGCAATGACTGCTGCTCTCTTTTTTAACTGCAATGTCACAATCTACGCGGGCTCATTCTCACAGACATTCCCGTTTTACAATCGTCTAGTGATGAACATGAAACTTCACCAGGCGGAGTCTCGCCTCCCTTACTAATTGTCTACAAACAACCTTGGTTGTTCTTCATACCTCCCGTAGATATTGGCAACGGATGTCAACTTTAGATCTTTTGTACCTTTTTTTTTGTTTTTTTATCTTAGTTTGCATCAGGGTCCGCAAGGCGTTCTTAGATCGGTTGAAAATATCACGATATCACATAAACATTAAATCGTATGAGAAAATTTCAGTGCGTGGTTCATGCTTCCAAAAAGCTTATTATCTGCAGCGATCATTAAAATAACCTATGGAAGTGCTGGGCAACTGGTACCAGTTAAGATTAAATTAATATATTAAGAGCTGGATCGGCCAATTATCCAGTGTTTTGCACTGCATCAGCCCCCATCATGCAATAGATTCAGTCTTTGTGTATTTGTGGCTGATTCAACCTTAAGGTTCTCCTCTTCTTTTGCTTCATATGCACTTGTATCAAATAATTTACTCTAGATAATTTACCCATACAAAATTTTTAAAGGTGCAAAGCCTCTGTAAATCGTTGTTGACTCCATAATTTTTACCACCAAAATCATGGTAGAAGTCATGGTATTTTTCAACTGCATGTTACCAGCTTTCTTGCAAGACATTGCATTGTATTGTCTTTCTGTATTCTCATGAGCTTTTTGGACGATCTAAAATAGTAAATGAGTCACTGAAATCACTGGAGCAAGTTTACTAGGTGATAATTTGTAAAATTACCAGATTTTGCCAAATTTGGATCTCTTCAATTGTCAAAATCAATTTCCTGCTTTTTGTTACATAAAATTGAAATTTTTGCATTCTTGTAACAATATACATCGAATCACGAGATGGTTTAAGACATACCTGCCTTCATATGAATTGAAATTGCAATTGTTTTGAGTCTATAAAATAAGAGGGGAATACAATACGAGTATGGTTGTCTGTCGGTTTATGTCAATTAATTACCGGGTTACAGATCCCATTGTAGTCTATTTTCTTTAGAATTCCATGTCCATACCCTAAGTCAAAAATCGCAGTTGAGTGCATTTAATTAAAAGGACTACAATTATTGGGTAAATTATCCTTACCACTGATAGTATTAGTCTTTTGTCTTCCCAATTCATCCTCCCATCTCTCAGGTAGCTGTCTAGTATTCATCTAAAATTTACCTTATGTTCAGTTGAACGTGGATGGTAAAATTTCAAATGCACCAGGTAAAATAATAGCAGTTACGAGATTTAGCGAACTACATGAACCCGGCAATTTATACCAAAAGTTGACAACTAGCCAGAACCCTTTGAATTACTGAATTAATCAGGAGCTACTCAAGTGATATACGGGGAGAATTAGTTTCATGTCTTTAGAGTTTCAACTACAACCAAATACATCAAATCACTCCACCAAAAATTACAGGAACCATGAACGATACTTTACAAACTTTACGAGCATTAACACTATTTGGATTAGCTTAAAAGCAGTTATTATGTCTCTTTTTGTCCATAAAGGGATTATTCTTGATGATACGACGAAGGATAACTAAGCCTTCACAGGTACTCAATACTAACCAATTGCATGGTGCTGAAACAACATAACAAGAGAAAGCTGTTGTAATAATCTACAATAGCTCAATCTTAGTGTTACACCATTGTTATTGGTTATTCTGTTGGTTATTCTGTTGATGTTATGGCTGGTCTCTCATTCACAGTCCTGGGTGCAAAACTACCAGTGAACAAACAAACTACAAGAGTACCGAACAGAGCTTGGTGGAGATAGATGAAGAGTCACCAGGAAAAATACTATCAACCTGAAAAATTGAATTTCTCTTAGGACAACATTGTCTTCATTCCTTTCCTTTGGTTACCAGATGTGTTGTTAGCTAAGAAGGTAGAATCTAAGTTCACCAAACAGTGCAACACAAAAAAGTCAAAGTTGAAGAAACAGTTGCAATACGGAAACATGACGTAGTCGGGACCTCTCCAATCCAAGACATGCTAGTGATGCTTACATTGGTTGATTTTGATGAATAATTATTAGTTCATTCTTTCAATGACGAAAGGATTAAGCTTTCCACAAGGTTAGAGTGAACTACAATAAGGTTCCACGTCTACTGGTGCTTTTGTGTACTTTCAGACTCTATTTAATTTAAAAGAAGCATCTCAAATTCAAAAGCTTAAATATCAGGAAGGTGGAACAGCTTTACAGAAGGAAGTTCGTTCCAGGATCTTAACTATGGCACATGTGACTATATCTTATGACATACATAGCACATTCCTAATGTCTATGCACACAACTGCAAGGAGGGAAGAGAGTGCATAAAAACCAGTACAACTGTATATACAGATGAGATAAAAGAAAGAAAAATAATGACATCACCGGTGGAAATGAACTAGACAGCATGATTAGAGATGTCTTATTAGCCACTGGGTATTCTGATTTTCTGACAGCATCAGATACTTACAAAAAAAGCATGATCCAGAACCAATGTATAGGTTAGGAGAGGAGACTTTTCACTTATATCCGTGGCAAGTTATTGAGAAAGTCACCCAATAAAGGTTATGTTGCAAAACCCTTTGACAGGACCAAAGAGAAAACCGAAAGTATATATCCGCATGGTTCAAGTCCAACGTTTACCGATGCACAAAACGAAGTAGGCTTAACATAAATTCATTGCATCAGGAGAAGCTGCATTTGTGTGCCTACAAACCCTGCCTACGATAAAAAGTCCGAACCAATCTAACCTAGCTATCCATGAATTTCTTTTGATATGCTAGCTATTATCTCATCGGACAAAAAGTCGAGCCAAGTTACGTATAACCTTTGAGTCATTATGTTTATGGACTTGATCGGATTCCAAGAAAAGTGAAGTAATGAACCGGAAAAACTGCGATGAGCACTTGCCCACGGATATAATTAGTAACCTTGATAACCAGGATGCAAACACTAAAAAAAGAAAATAAAATGACTATTTTTACGTGAGCATCTAGTCCATGTGGTTAGCGATATCCTGTTACCACAGACCTCACGTCCAAACAACGTCAACTAATGAAAAAAGATGATCCGTCAAAAGGCAAAAGGAGTGAGTGAACTATAGTTTATCCGAGCCTACACTCTAACGCGTGTTGAGCATGAGCTCACGCGCAAAATCTCCCTAATCCAGATGATCACCGGTAATCGCCGCAGTCTAAAACAATCAGCCTACTAGATCTAAAGTTGCTTCTCTTATATGTAAATGGTTGCTATGTAGTCTATTCTCCTGGGTTATGGCTTAGAAGTGTCAAGGTGTCAAGTTATCCCATCACCCAGTTATCAACATCGAAATAACCTCTTGTTTTAAAACCTGTCCATCTCTGTTTTTTTTTCTCTCTTACCCATCCCAATCTGCATCTAACTGCCAAGTTAAGAACAGTTGTGCATAGAGCTTGGGCGGTACTTATCGCATTTCTCATTTCAGTTCCGGGTTTCACCTTATATAATCTCAACAGTGTCCGCATAAGACTTCGCTTCTCTTTAACGTCAATCGTGTTCTAGTGATCTACCAATTCTGATACCTCCTTTCTTTTTGTTTCATTTATAATCTTTTGAAACATCAACGACAACCCCCTACTTCCTTCAATAGTATCCATCACACTTTACACTATTGAATCAGTCATTTCTCGCTCACTATCAACAAAACACTCCGAAACCTCACCAATCAACATACCCGGTCTTCTCAGCGGCTAATCCAATCCACATCTGAAATTTATACACTATACACCTCCTAATCACCCACCAACTACCAACCTTAACGGACCAATAACCGCCCACGTACCGTCTCCAAACCACGTCTTATCATTCCTGTCTTCCCTTGCATCTCCGTTTCTCGCTAGTTCATCATGCCCAAGAAACAATCGGCTAAGACCACATCCCTTTTTGATATCCGGTTCAAATATCTTGACCACGACGTACTTGTTCTCAAGGGTAACCAGAACGATGCTGCATCTGCTTTGTTGGTAGGTAAGATCGTTCTTTCCCTTAATGAACCCCTTCACGTCAAGCGGTTAAACTTGAGACTCTACGCCAAATTAAGACTCCAATGGACTGACCAGTTCCACACCCCCAAGGGATCGTACCCTAAACCAAACCGTTTCGAACGTTTGGTATTCGAGTTCAATTGGGATGTTTCCACTCTTAACCAATATCTCCAGGCATTGTATGAACAACTGCCGGCCCCTAGCACCCCGGGCCCGGGTTCATTAAGTAAAACTCATTCAACCGCCTCGCTTAAGAACTTGGGACATTCTTTCCGGTCCAAATCTTCCACTAACCTTAGTAATTTGGTACACAATGACTCTTCTTCCAGTTTGCCTTCCAAAGGTGCTACTTCTACTCATATCTTAACCCCGGGCAATTATGAAATTCCATTTTCTACCATCCTCCCGGGCAGTATGCCCGAATCGATCGAGGGATTGCCTGGTGCATCTCTTGTGTATTGTTTAGAGGCCACCATTGATCGTGGTAAGTTCCATAACCCTTTGACTACCAAAAAGCAACTCCGTGTTATTCGGACTTTGACAACCGATGCCGTGGAATTATCCGAAACTGTGGCAGTAGACAATACATGGCCTAGAAAGGTAGAATACTCGCTTAATGTGCCTTCAAGAGCTATTGCTATAGGCTCAGGAACCCCAATCAGTTTCATGTTAGTGCCTCTTCTTAAAGGCTTAAGATTGGGTGAAATCAACATTCAACTTGTCGAAATGTACTCCTATGTTGGATATTTGGGTCCTCCTTTCAATGGTGAAAGAGTCGTATGTGAAAAGAACATTAAAAGACCTGATGATAACGATCCTCGTTTCCAAATGGATAAATGGGAAGTCGATACCTTTTTGAGACTCCCATCTAAATTGTCTGAATGTACTCAAGATTGTGACATTCGTCAACACGTCAAGGTCAGACACAAGTTGAAGTTCAATATCGGTTTGGTCAACCCAGACGGCCATGTCTCCGAACTCCGTGCATCTCTTCCTATCCAATTGTTCATCTCCCCATTCGTTACCATCAGTGCTAGACACGAAGAAGATTCTGACAACTCTTCCATCGACGACAAGCACAAGGACGAAGAAGACTTACTCTTCTCCTCAGACATACACAGTGCCAGTAACACCAGCTTGACTCATTTGGCAGAGTCACAAGCCGAAGCTGGTGAGTTAAGAACTTCCAGCAACAATTCTGTCACTTCCTTCAGCGGTTTGATGGCTCCTCCATTATATGAAAAGCATATCTACGACAGACTCTGGTCTGACGTATCACCCATTGAATCTCCTGTCAGTTCAGGAGCTGCTACTCCTAGAGGTAACCTTTACAGCAACGGAAGAAACGACCTTTCACAGCAATTCTCCATGTCTCCTATTGATACCAACATATTGAATGAAAACTTGAGACAATTGAGTTTACAGAGACAGGCGCAAGAAACCGCCGAATCTCAAGGTCACAGTTCCAATGGATTATCTATTCCATCAAGTCCTAGAGATAGAGCTGTTTTCAACCTTGGAGGTGAAGCAGCTGCCTCTGAAGGTGACTATTTGACCCGTGGTCGTCCTATTCTCTCATCCTCTGGTCCATCACACCTGAACTTTTCCAGTCACAACTACAGTTCCAACCCTCTTGCTTCACCAGGTATTTCAACTCCTCCATTCCATATTTCTCGTGTGAACTCCGACTTGGATACAACCACTATGAATAAGGTTCCTACATACTCTCAAGCCATGAGAAGTGATACCGATGAATTATTATCTCCAGCTTATGAGCCTCCATTACCAGGATCCAATGTCAATTTGGCTGAAGTGAATAGAAGATTCGAAAATACCCAACAAGGAAACTACACTAAATTGGTCTCGAGAGGATCCAATATCAGTTTGCGTAACATGGGACTGAGAACTTCATCCAATGGTTCATCTCCTTCGAATTCTAGAAGTGTGTCTTCATCTAATTTGACAGGTTTGGTTAGATCGTCTTCCAAGAGAAGCAGTCATAATAATAGTAGCACCAACTTACTGGACTTGAGTACCGGACAATCTCCAACTGGATCTAGTGTTATTTCGCTCTCTACATCTCCTTCTAACCACAAAGAAATGCATTTTCATAACTTACTTCCAAGACAATTGGGAACCAAGCCTTCCAGCAGTGCTTCCGACAGAAGTGCAGCTATTGGATCACATACCCCATCAAGATCAGGCTCCAGTTTGAACTTGCACTTTTTGCACAAAAAGGATAAGAAGTGAATTAATGATGATTTAATGAAACAGTGAATACTAAAATACACAACTAAATGCTAAGGAAATGCACCAACTGGATCGAAAGAGAATTTGAAAAGTGCTGACGAAACACAATAGGTTTAACTAGTCAGATCATCTTGTTATCGCTATTTTGGTCTATCTAAAGTTCACTTAACAATACCACTCATGCTACCAATCAGGGCTCAAAAGTAAATAATAAATAATAAATAACAATAGATCATAGAAAAAACACACCGTAAGACACATCAGTAGTATAAACTGCTATTCATATCAATTCTATTGCCATCATTTGGCCAAAATAGCAACTAATAAAACTGGATATTGATTACATAAGAATCATTCATTGCTTACCAATCACATTACCAATCGCGACACCTAACAACAGCAGCCAAATAGCTCCCCTACTACTTCTACCCTTCATTGCCCGCCCCAATGTTCCGTGACAGAACCAATCTATACCTCTCGTACAGGCGGACAGCACCCCGCGACCGGCTCACCGAGTCCCGGTTCGATTCGCTTGCAGAAGAAGAAGAAACACTCATGGAAAGAAGAAAACCCCAAAGATACAAGGATCAAGTTGGAACCGATGGATCGATTGAAATGAAGCCAATGATCCCATCGCTATTCGATATATCACGAGACTTGGACTCTAACTTGGCGGTGATCAAGCAGAAGGTGAATGAGCTCAATTCGCTCTATAAGAAGCTTATTATAGTGAGCAAGTCAGATAAGAAGGATCTAGAAAGACGAATTGAAGACTTAAATTACAACATTTTGAAGACGTTTGAACAGTGTTATGTTCTTATCAAGAAATATGATTTCCTTGGCAAGAACCACGAACGATTGAAATTGAATTATACCGAAAGTGACTTGGAAATATTGAATAACTTCAAGAAAAACTATGCTACCAAGATTCAAGACAACTCGCTTATATTCAGAAACCTCCAGAACAACTATATTAAGTTCCTTCGAGATGACGAGGACGAAGCCGATACGCTTTTGGGCAATACTTCCACCATTGATTCCACATTACTTGAAGAAGAAGAAGGCAAAACGTCACAGATTGAAGACTATTCCAAGCAAATCCTCCAACAAACACAGCATCACCACGCCGACTCTCAGCTCCTCAGGCAGAGAGAGAAAGAAATCTCCAATTTGGCCATGGGTATTCTTGAAATCCTGACAATCTTCAAAGAAATGGAGACTTTAATCGTTGAACAAGGTTCCTTGTTGGACAGAATCGACTACAACTTACAGAACACCGTCCAGGACTTGAAACAGTCCGACAAAGAGTTGGTAAAGGCCCAAGGGTACCAAAAGAGAACCACTAAGTGTAAAATCATCTTCTTGATGGGATTAGTTGCATTTGCATTGTTTATGTTGGTGTTAGTGAAGCCTCATGGATCTACCAGAGTGGTAGAGAAACCGGTAGAGAGTAAACCGGACAAGCCTGCTGAAGAGCCTGATATCCACAAGCCTAGTGAAGCAGACTATGACAACAGTCCTTATTAAAACATTAAGTTCATTGAAACTACACCAATCATTAGATCAGCCACAAACTACGAGCCACAACAAATCACAAGCTGATAGAGACATCAATAACAGAAAGAAACATCACCAGGGCGCTTCCTTTAATGCCACCCACATGGAAGCCGTACCGTTCAAAACCTCGCTCTTTCATGGAGATCATCATCAAAACTACAAACTACACTACAAACTGCACCAACCCGCTGGGCAAGAACCCTTTGGGCTCAGCTACATCAGGCAGGCCTGTTACATTAATAGTCCTTTGGAAAAAATAACATTAATATAAAACAAGAACTAAACACCGTAAACCATCAAATCTATCAATTCCAAATCATTAGATAGGCATCAACACAATTAAGAAGATCCAACCAGGTTAAATTGATACCCAAAAAATCATGTAGAAATTAGTTATCAAAAACCGGTTCTTTATTGGATCATCTTTGTAGGCCAATGCACTGACAAACAAAGTATCTTTTCATCATTCGAGGAAACCTGTAACAACTTAGTTCGTTCATCACAAACAGTTGTGTTTAGATAACACCGTAAGGACCATTTCTACCACCACTTCCTCTTCCCATCAAGGAAGAAGCAGCATTGTTCTTGGCAGCTCTGTTTCCTGCTGGAGCAAAGCCTGGTTTCCGTCTTGCGGCTGGGCCTCCAAAATTGAAATCTGGGTTGTTTGCTAACGCGTTATCAGATATAGTTGGTCTTGATTGGTGAGGTTGTTGAGGTTGTGGTTGGTAGCCTCCGTAAGAGGTGTCGTGTTGTGGTGGAGGTGGAGGAGCATTGTATCCAACTTGAGAGTTGTTGTAGTATTGTTGAGGTGGAGGTTGTTGATGTTGCTGTTGTTGAACAAATGATTGGTTTTGTTGATAGTTACCACCATAACTCATTGGTTGTTGATTTGGTACGGAGTAATACGATCCTTGGGAGAAGTGTTGTTGTTGTGGAGGAGGATGGCCTCTGTAGTTTGGATTCACAGCTCTTTGAGAAACAGAAGTGAAGTCAGAATCGGCATCAGAATCGTTACCGGATTGACGACGTTCTTGGTTGGTGTTGAGAGGAACACGTTCATCATCATCATCATCATTATAGTCCAAGTTATCCACAGTGAATGGTTTATGGCCTTCGACTTCTGGGTGATGTTCAAACACACTGGTGTTGGTAAGTGGGTAGACTGGAGTAGCACTGCTATCACGAATGTTTTCTTTAGGATAAGTCAATTGAGAAACACCCCGTTCAGCTGAGCTTGGAACCAATTTTGGTGCCAATTCTTGTTTGACCAGAATTGGAGTATGGAGAGTATCCACAATATTAATCTTCGGTTCAATTGGAGTACGAATACTTTCATCATAATAAGAAGAAGTTGAAGTAGGTGGAGGTTGGTAATGTTGAGCAGGAACAGTGAAATCATTGGCTTGAGCAGGAACATCATAAAAGGAAGAATTGCTACTCTTTGGAATTTCTTCATAACCACCATTACTACTTTGAGAAGCTCCATATTGGTCTCTTGGAGCATGATTAGTCAATTTGAAACTAGTTTGAGGTGGACGTGGATAAGAGCTCTTGGATGAGAAGTCTTTACTGGCAGTACTAGAAGTATCATAATTGGCAGGTTCAGGAGCAGGAATATTATGGAAAGGTTGAGGACCACCAAAGTTGGAAGAAAAAGTATTGGTAGCTAGCTTTTCATTATTGCTAGTGGAAACGTATTTATCAAGACTTTCTTGACTGGCAATATCATCATTAGACTCCTTGTTGAAAGCCAAAGATACAAATAATGCGATCAACGCAATAAGATCAGCGGCAGCAGCACCAACTAGAATCCAAGCAGTCCAATCGGCATGAGGATAAAATACCAAGATCACGATAATGGCCACGATAGTGGTTGCAACAAACGCGATAATGGTAACAATAATAGCAAAGAGCGCGATAGTCTTTGCACCGAAATGGGTTGCAAGAATCACCAACAACGAGATGAAGTTGAATCCAAGCGCGATAGGCGCGATAATAAACACTTTGGCGAGATTATCTCTGGTGTTCTTAGCCAAGGTCCAATCACGAGTAGAATCATGAGCATCAGAGAGGGCGTAAGGATAAGTAGCTTTAATACACGAATCTTCCTTGGAGGAACAGTAGCCAAAAAGACCATATTTATAGGAGTTAGTGGACGCGAGAGTGAAGGAATGGACCACGGGCGTGGAGATGGTTGCCAAAAGGAGGAAGACAAACGCCACGAGGACCAAGATAAGGGAAACGGTGTTAAACCCAGCACGAGCCATGACAGGAAGTAGTGATCAACAATTAACGAGTGAGATAATTATACTACCACGACAACTTTTAGGCAACGAGTGTAAGTGGATAATGCAAAAGGGAACGAGTGAGCGGTTTGGGTGAGTGAATAGATGGAAAAAGGATTAAAGGAACAAGCTCTTAATAGGAACAAACTAAAAGAATAAACTTTTAATAGGAACAAACTAAAAGAATAAATGATATTCGAGGAACTAGCAGGTTCAAGGATCAAGCCTTTACTTATATGACAGATTCACAGTTCTTTCAATATTTGCACAATTAGCAGAGTGATCTGATCTTGTGGTAGGTTCCAATTCTGAAACAATAGACGTCAGTGTATAACTAGCCAAGTATTTCAAGCACAAACGATCGTCAGCAACTATTATAACAACCAGTAGGGCAACACTAGCAGTAGGTTTTTGAGGAGTGTTTATTAGCGAAAGAATAAGTAGTAATTGAAAAATCCAAAATAAAAAAAATGCCTGGATCAATGTACTTGACGATTTACTACAAGGGGGGGATCTTAATTAAACAAAGAGAGTGGATATAGAGAGGACTACAAAAAAAAATAAATAATATAGGGCCCTTTGCAAGATAGCCAGCAACGTAAAAGGCAAAAGGGCAGTGCGTGGCAGGGGTGGTGTGGTGTAGTAACTATTGAGATTTCTAGGGAGAGATCTGACCTATGGTTTAGAGAGCAGTGGTTGTGTTAGGGGGGAATGGCTCAAGGGATTAGGGCAGTGTCACTTACGTGTAGGTCCGAAACATGATCCATGACCCTTGACCCTCCCATGAGGAATTAGCTGGCGAAGGTTTAGGCTTTTTACCCCACTGGAACCCTGGTGACTGGAATCATGCTTTATCTGGTGAGGTTTTGTATCAGGTTTTTGTTTCTATCTGTGGTGGCTTTAATACGGCCATTGATAAGCCGATCTGGAGGGAGGATACGGCGCTAAACATCGCGGAGGAACAAAATCAGTACACAATCTCAGCCTTACTAGGGCTGGCTTGTTTTGATTTACAATTAGGTAACCCGCAATTATTATTTATCGAAATGGGAGAAAATAGGGGAAAATAGAGGAAAATGGGGGCTAACCTGTAAAAATACCCAAAAATGTCACATCATTTATCCCTATCTCACATAATATCTCACCTAACCTGCAGAATCACCCTCACAATCCTCACAATCCTCCTTACAATATATTGAGAATAACCCCCTAAACCTGCAATCTGCCCATCCCAATTGTTGTTACATCCAATTATCTATCCCATTTGAGTCAAATTGTCAACTCAAATATCTTTCTATCTTATTTCTATTGTACATGCCTGACAGTCGTAAGTTGTAATGACAGGATAACCGCTGGTCTTTATATACCCAGAGTTCAAACCAATTCGGCTAATTTTCATAACCTATTGCCCAAGCAACAGACGAGCAATCAAACCGACAAGCCACCCGGCCAGCAGAGGCGATCTTTCTTCGATGGTTTCGATGCTAGGCTTATTTTTGGACACGTCCATATTTTAACTACGGATTCTATAAACACTTACGTAATATTATTTTCTTGTCCCACCACCTCGGTGCCACTCTAAATGAACCAAACCAAATCCTTCTAAGCCACAATACATGAAATAGTAATAGCCGCCCAGCGCATTTCTACAACCAGTTAATGGTTTCAATATTATTTATATAGCAATATATTACAACTATCGTTATGCGTTATTACCTGAAAGTATTTCAGACAACTTGAAGAATGTGGATATACCACTTCAAAAAAGTCATAAAAGTCAAAATAATTTTTTTATTTATCTATTGTTTAAACCTTATGTTTAATTTTTTGCACCCTCGTACCAAATATCGGGAACTTCTAAAATATATCTCTCCATAGCTTCTCTGAATCTGGCTCTATACTGTTTGGGGGTGACAATTGTAGGATCTTTACCTTTCTTGTTACCACCAATCAAATTATTTCCCTTTACCCAGTTTTCAACCTTTTTATCCCAGGTGAATGTACGAAGCCAATCGATAATACCAATATACAATTTCTTAGATGTATTATCAATACCAATCACAAGAGAATAATCCATAACATCCATAGCCAGAAGGAAACTTGTGTCATTGAATAAAGAACCCCGTAATAATTTTTTCAGCTGTTCTTTCACAAAAACAGGGGATTCGTAAATATACTCAATCATATTCTCATCTAACAAAACTTCATTTTCCTTACCTGTTTGCTGCACATGTCTATTTCTCATAGATCCCTTCAAATCAAAAATTCTTGTAGTCTTGTGATTATAGAATAAATTCTCCATAATTAAGAAATCCATTTTATATGTCTTTCCCGTGATTGTATTTTTAATTTGAATTTGATAGAATCCAAAGATCTTAGCAATTGCTGTACTCAAGGTATTGAACATAGACTGAGCAATGTACTTGAAATAGAAAGGAGCGATAGAGACGAATGATTCTAATTCTGATTTAGATAATTCTTTAACGATATAACGATCATCCAAAGTTTTCAAGAAATTAGATCCACTCTTACCACCACTGGAGTTCCATTTAATACAACGACTAAGACTTTGAATGAAGTTAGTGTCGTTTCCACAAGCTTTTCTGAATGCTTCAAATTGTTCACTGTAAAAGATCTTACATGACAAACTAGTATTACCATCCACGAACTGAAACTTCAAGTGATTAGATTTATTCTTGGACATAATCTTTTCAATGGTGGTCAGTTCAGTATTTTGATTCTTCTTGAATTTCTTCTCGATCTTGATGAAGTTATTGATCTTCTTATTATTGATTTCATTGTTATCCAAATCAAATTCACTAGATAAATCAGTTTCTCTACCCATGGCTTCTACCTTCTGTTTATAATCATTGGAAGACAAACAGAAAGCAACCAACGAACTAGGTTCATCATCTCTGACAATAACATCAGAGTCAGCAAATGTATGCTCATGTGACTCTAATGGATAATCAAGTGGATCCCATAATGTGGCAGAACGATCAGCCCAGAAATTAGTCAAAGATTTAAGCAATGTCATCTTTTCTGGTTGTGAGATTTCTATATTTTTGGCAGCTGTTGGTGCAATACTTCCTGCAATAGAAGAACGATTGGAGCCTGTAGTAGGTCCTGAAACAGTGATACTTGATGGTTTAGTATCAGCTTTGAGTGGTTTTTTCTTTTCTTCATCATGAACGTCCACCACATCTTCAATCTTATCATAAATTTCAACAATAGGCTTACTTTCAACAATAGGTAACGCTTTAAATTTATGTGATTTCTTCTTTAATTCTTGTTCTCTTTGTCTCTTAAATTCTAAAGAGATCTTATCAATGTTCATCTTATCAAATAAATTGGCCAATTGATACACTTTATTTGGTGCCTGCCCAATATCATCACTATCAAGTGATACCAGCGAGTCTTGTCTGGTTAAGTGTCTGAGTGGAGCAGGTGGTGGAAGTCTCTTGACGTCTTCCTTCTTCAGTCCACGTTCATTTTCCAACAACTGTTCAATTTTACTAATTCTGTCATATATGGACGAATTGTAGAGGGATGACGGAATGAGTTTACCTATTTCTTTTGTCTTCTCAGAATTCAATGAAGATACTGGTGGTGAAAGAGGAGAAGGAGTAGAAGTATCCTCTTTGACCAAAGAAGTCGCGCTATTTTCTTTCGATTTATCATCATCTTCTGCTTGTTTATCTTCCAACTTTGGTTCTTGTTCTGTAGCTTCTGAAGTAGCTTGTTTAGAGGATTCTTCAACCACTACATTTTCTTTAGTAGTAGTCTCTTTCTCTTTAGCTTCAGCTTCAGCTTCAGTGTGTTCAGGACCAACCTTACGCTCTTCATTAGAGCGTGTAGCATTCTCATTCTCTCTATCTTCAGTTTCCTTTTCTGGTTTTTCTCTTTCAGTTCTATCCATTAAGAAACTTCTTAAATGGAACTGAGTGATTTTGTTAATTTCATTTTCCGAAGGTAAGAAGTTCTTTTCGAATTCATTGAATTCATTATCCCAACTAACACCCAATTCTTGTAATTCTCTTAACACATAATTCAAGCTCAAGTAATCTGTAGGTGCAGTAGAGTCGTATATTTCTTTGGTCTTGGATTCGATCATTTCAATTTGAGAACTCAATTTCTCTTTCAATTCATCAATCTTCATGAGACCATCTTCAACTTTGTCAAAAGTATCAACTTTAACACGATTCAATCTCTTAGAGATACTGTTGAAGAAGTTTTCGGACTTGTTTTTGATACTGGTATATGACTCTACCTTTAAATTGATATCAATTTCAGGGATAAATTCCAAACGTTTCTTAGGGACAATAACCTCATAATTTTCAATTTGAGAATATTCCATACGGATGATAAGATCATTATAACCGAAATAACGTATATGATTCTTGAAAAAGTTATGGTTACAAATTCCGTCTTCCAGCACCAAGTTTTCTCCATAGAAACATAATTCTAAGAATTTACCAACAGAAAGATAATATGTTTCATCATTCATTTTAGTGATTGGTGAAGAATATCCACATTCCTTACAGTGACTCCACATGATTCTTTGATTTTTCTGAACATGATGGAATTTATCTTCTTCAGCATCCGGAAGCTTTTCAAGTCTTTCCAAAATTAAATCCAATTTACCAGCATCATGAACGATTGATTTGTAATGGTTCAACATGATTTCTCCACATTCCTTGCAGATCTTATCAGTATCTTGAAAAATTTGATCCAAGAAAAGTCCCAAACATTTATCATTATCAGTATAATAGTCGATAATCATAATGTTAGGACCAGTACAAGGTGTCAGGTATTTAATAGACACCGATGATTGTAATACATGAATATTCTTGTGGAAAATAGGATACAATTGATAGGAAGATATTCCGATACAATTGATCCAGAACCTTAATCTTGCCTGGTAGTCAGTCAAAAGGGCGCCCAAGTGATAATTACTAACGTATTTCAAGATTTCCATCAAGTCCTTCTTAGCATTGGGTAATTTTTCACGATCAATATTGACAAGTAATCCATCTGACCAGGAATCATCAAGCTCCTCAAAGTCAATACATCTTTGTATTTGTGTATTCTTCTTGTTGAACATGTAGAAATTATAGTACGAGTCAATCACATTCATTAAAGGTGTAGGTGGAGGAAACTTAGTAGCTGGTGATAAACTGATCTTTCTTTGGTTGAATAGGTTCATATAATTGAAGAACAATTTGGTGCTACTTGTAGATGTACCTTCTGGAACATTTTCAGGTTCCACATCAATAAATGGTTTCTTTTTCTTTTCTTCAACTTCGGTCTTTTCGCCAGCCTCAGATTTGTTTTCAGATCCTTCATCCTTCATTTCTGCGGCTTCTTCAGGATCCTCAGGATCTTCACGATCTGGCGATTTTTCTTCCTTAATCTTTTCCTGTTCTTTCTTGTCATCTTCAATTTCCTTGAGCCTATCATTATACTCCTTTACCTTTTCGATTGGTTCATCGAGTTTCAGCTCATCAAAAGTAATTAAGTGGTTTCTTAACAAACTCTTTTCAAATTTACTATTCAAAATACCAGGAAGTAAAGTTTCAGTAGAATACTTTACCGTGTTTAAGGTGTCCTCACTTCCTCCTCTTAATGTGATAGTGAAACCAGTCTCTATCTCATTTCCAATAAAGAAGCAGTATGTCTTGATTCTATTCTCATAGATGTATCTCTTGACTTCAAACTTTTTACATTCACCTAATTGGCCCTTCTTGAAGAATAAATCGTTAACAGATTGGAAAATATTCGATTTAGTGTAACGAGAAATTCTTTCAATGATTTGTGGCTTGGTATTGGAAATGACTGTAATTCCAGCATCTTCTAAAAGTGTCTTTGCTAACCCACAAATAGAATCCCCAATAATGATGATATTTGGTTTCATTGAAATAAGTTTAGAAACAAGATTGGTGATGTACACTGATTGTTGAGAATGAATAATACGTAAACTGATAAACTGTTCTTTCTGTTTCAAGTATTCAATTGGAAACATCAAAAGAGCAATTCTAGGATTATGAATAGTAGATGACATTTTCTTGGAATCAATATTTTTGGTGATAAACAAACCTTCCATGACATTGGTTTCTTCAATAGTTCCACCTAAGATCTTCTTGATTTTCACATATTGCTTGATATCAAGAGTATCAGTTAACTTAATCAAATTGACATAGCCCAAAACTGTTTTGAGTTTTTGCACCCAAATTTCTTGATCTTGTTTGAGATCACAGTCATCAAGACTCTGTCTAAGAATCAAGTCTAACAAGTTTTGGTAAATCTTTTCTACGTCTGTGTGAATAAGTGAAAAATATTTTTGAGGAGAGTCTTGGAAAGGATTGGAAACTGATTCGTTGAAGTGGTATGACATCTCTTCAAATTCATGGTTGGCACTATCTGGGGAAAGAGTATCACCTTTCATTTTCGAAGGAGATGAGTCAGAGCGAGGAGTGTATACCCTTGAGTTAGATGGAACATGGCTAGTAGCAACAGAAGTCAAATCATTACTCTTTGAAGCTGATTCGAGAGAATAAATAGATTTATTATTGTCTTTCATAGCATCACTTCCAATCGTAGCATTCAGTGAAGATCCTTTTAACTTGGCTGGTTCAATAGTCATTAAATTGATCTTAGGAGATGTTGGTGTTGACAATGGAGACGCTTTTACTTGGTTGAACTTGTAACTATCAATGCTAGGTAATCTGTTTTGGGTAAGAATCAGCAAATTTCTATTTGACTTCACTTTTCTTCTAGACCTCATTCTTTCTAAGGAAGCATTAGCGCGTTCTCTGGATCTCAAACTTTCGGATTTAGGGAACTCTTCTAAAAGCACAGGATATGTGACAGGTGATTGTGAGTTTTGGAAAAGCTTAAGTCCCTTGTTATTAAAATTGTATGATTCTGGAAAGATCTTATCACTGACCATACTAGGAAATTCACCCAAAGTAGGAACAATATTGCTACTTACTGCTGATGGTTTTGGTGATAAGGTCATATTAGCTTGATTATATCCAGCGTGGTTTAAGGAGGTGTAAAGAGACATTGCTTTCTCGTCCTCATTTTCACTTTCCGCGTCTTCATCATTCGATTCTTCGGATTCGTTCTCATGTTCACTTTGAATAAAGGTTCCATGATCAATTTCTTCTTCTTTGACGGTTCCAGACTTAACCCGAAGTTTACTATTGGATACTTTTCTTCCAATTATATTATTGTAGATATTATCAAAACTATTATTTCTCAGAATTTCAGGAGGAGAGTTTCTCAACTTGAACCAACTTGGATTAGGACTATTCTGTGGTCTATTGACCCAGCCATTATTGTTGTATGAATTTTTAGGAACAGGAATCTCCACAGCTTCACCAGTTCTAGTGGTAGGAATTGCCATTTGAGGAGTTTGTCTTGGGTAGACCTTGATATTATCATTAGCAAATCTTAAAGGTGTATTTGTACTTGTGTTACTAGTGGAGATCGAGTTTCTTTGTGATGGAGAGCTTTCACTCTCGAGAATGAAACTCTTATCAAGAGTAGGCATCTGCTCTCCAAGCAAACTGTCACGCCTCGAGTTTATTGACAAAGATCGTATACGACCAATAGGGTTAGGTAATTCATTAGAAAGAGAACCAGCTTCATCTTCGTTTTGTTCAGCTTCTGATTCTGAAGAACTGGAGTCATCACTCAAGTAGACAATAACATCACTGTAACACGGCTTACATACTCTCAATTTATCATGGAACAATTTCTTAGGATGTTCTCTGTTTTCGTTATTTTGATTTTTCCTTTCTTCTTTATGCTGGTTGTATGAGATGAATAAAGTACAATCAGCACAGAAGATTTGTCCACAGAATCTACAATGATGTTTTCTGCGGAATGCTGTGAATGGTTTGAAACAATTAAGGCAGTCTGAAACGAAAGAATTGTTCATCCAATACTTTCTTGGAATACCACCATTTTTGAGGGGATTTTCAGATGATCTCTTAGGTCTTTTGGACTTCTTATTTTCTGACATGGGGAGATTATTATTGATAATTGACTTTGCACTATCAAATATGACAGTAGAAAGGTTTGAAGAAACTTTCTTCTTCGTGTCCTTACTTCTTAATGCATAAATGGTGGAGAGGGTAGGTGAATCACCAATTGAATTATTGGTATAAGTTCTCCTTAATTCTGCTTTTACTGGTGAAGATTTAGCAGTAGATTCGCTGTACAAGGAGAAATCATAGTAGCTCGGATGATGATTGGTTGAACTGGTCCTCTTGGGTTCTGATGCATCTGGTATGAGGTCACTTTTCTGACTAGGAGATTCTGATATTGGTGTATGATTAATTGTTTCGGTATCGGAACCTGAATCGTCTGAGAGTTCTATATCATTAGGGAGATTGTTGAAAATGGAGGAGATCTTGCTCAGTAAAGTCCGTTCTTTTGAGCTAGCGGATGGTTTCCTTGGATTGGTATCAATTTCACCTGTACTAGCCAAGGCATTGACATTGACCACGGAATTGGTGACACTACTACTTCCAGACCTTGCTGTGATCTTGGATGAAAGCCTCAATGATTTGTTATCAGAAGTAACACGCGGAGCATCCGATCTATCGTCCGGTTTCTTGTCTATAGTGCTTCTAGACTCATGTCTTGCTTCCGGTTTAGATTCTGGCCATGTTTCTGGTCTCACCAATTCAGTTCTCTTATCGTTAGTTCTAGTGCTCTCATGTCTTTTTCTATCCGTTCTACTATCAGGACGCTTGTCAGGACGTTCAATTCGCTTATCAGGACGGCTATCAGATCTTGCCTTCTCTTCTCGTCTCTCTTCTAATAATGGAGGAGCCGTTGCTATTGCATCTTTGTCTGGGGTAGCTGCTCGCGAGATATGGGCTGGACTAGGTGATACTTCTTCCATCACAGAATTGGTAGCTGCTGAAAGGGCAGCAGACAGTATGGGAGCTTCATCTATACGGTCAATTTCATCTTCTCTTCTTTCCATATTTGCCTTGGGCGATGTATATGAGTAGTTCAGAACTAAATGGGAAGCATTGGTAGTGACTTTACGGAGCGTCTTGGTAAACATCTTGGAGAGAGTCTTATGGTTCTCCTGCTCAGGGTCTGGGATTGTAGGAAACGACACGAAGTCCACCAAGTTAGTTTCATCAGCTTCATCTTCGGAGTTATTGGCATAGCTCACCTGTCGTGTGCTTGGAGCCACCACCATGATGATTACTGGATCAGATTAATTGGGTTAGATAAGTTGGCAGCCAAAAAAAAAAATACTATGAATTAGATGGTGATGTGTAAGCGCTTATGCTGGTACAGTTATTGATGATGGCACGCTTTGGTAATTATGGAGTTGGTGAATAGTGGTTTTGGTGATGTAGATGTGTATGAATATAAAAGTGTGTATTGGTCTTGGTTATTGGTAGTTAAGCCTGGTAAGTGTTGTTAGTGAACCTGCACCCAGTGCTCGTCTATATGCCAGAACCGTTTAGTTAGGGGAGTTACGCGTAGGCCTAGACACTAGACACTAGTGAGAGAGCTTTTAGGGGGAGTGAGATTCGGTCGTATTTATAGTGATGATACTAAAGGTAACTCCAATGGCAGCAAAAAAGCGTGGAGGCAGAAGAGAAAGATAGATAGGATCCCCCAAACTCAAATCTAATGATGGCTTTAAAACTCGGCAACCGTTACCAGCCGTAGCGAACCATCACCAGCCATAAATGTTCTACCAGTTGCTGGGTGTTGAGCCGGTAAACATATAAACAAACAAAGAGAAGAACAAGTACGATCAGCCACAAAAGAGGGAAGAAAAGAAGAAGAAAGAGTGGATCAAAGCGATCGGTAACTGTGCGGTGATGTGCTACAGTGTAAACGAAGAAGTAGAAGAATGTTCTACAGGGTTCCATGATAATTGGTATGTTTGGTTGGTAGGTTTGGTTTAAGTATTAGTCTAGTAGTGTTATAAATGTTAGCGGTGTTACGGTGCTACATTATTATCTGATTCTATAGACGATGGTAGACGGTGGTGCGAGATAATGCATGTAATTAGTGGACGTAGCGAAGATAGCAAGTACAGTGTCAGCAGAGTAGATGTTACGGATTAACAAGAAGTGACATAGTAGGTATGACATAGTAGTTATACAAGGTAGTAGTTATACAAGGTAGTTATACATGGTAACTATGTCATGGCAGTGATTGAACTGCTACTATTGCTTGTCTAGTTAACATAGTAAACTGTGGCTCGCTGCTTAACTAATTAGAGCCAATTTTTCACATTTTTCATTCATCCAATTATCACTATGAAGCGCTAGGAAATGTATATTTACATGTTACCTGCCATTTCCAGTAGTTTGATCTCTTCCGATTCCATTCCATCTATTTCATCTCATCATTGTAGTTCCGAAGCTTTAATTGGGTTCTTTTCTCTTGGTATCATATCATATTCTGGTCTACTTGTGTAATTATTTCTTTCTATAAAAAGCATATACTTACGGATCTTATACCAATCACACTGACTGACTGTTTAATTACAAGACCATTTCACCTCCGATCTACCACTATGTCATTTCATAAAATACATAAGCGTTGACTAATCGTATCCATGTGATAATCCATCCAAACACTACGATCACACGACTTGCCTAGTAATACAACCATACAATAACCAACAATGCAACATTGATCGACTGACGGCCCATTTCCCTGTCCCGGGGCAAAAACGTCAATGCTCTTCTCTCCGCTACTAGTTGGACACTAACCATCATCGGACTTAGTACATGCTCTTTTCTACGGTTACCAGTACTGTTCTTTAACCAAGATATGGCTAGATGGCTAATAGTAAAACCCGCTAATCTCGCCAAGTTTCGGTTTAAAAGCTCGAGGGTGTCACTAGCCCGCACGGTAAAATCATGCTTCCTAAGCCACCTCTCACTAAGGATCTATCGCTAGGATTTATTATTTTTCAGCCCTCTCGCACCAATCTCTCTCACTATCCCCATTTTTCTTCCCTCCACAGTGTCCACTACCCTCACTTTCCACGCACCTACGCCCAGTTTTTTTTTTCCCGTTTCCTCCCTGTGTACCACGATTCTCCACTATCTTTCGCTCGCTCGCTCGCTCACGCTCACACTCACGCTCACGCTCACACTCACGCACACTCACGCTCTCTCACCCAGTGTACTCAAACATCAATTGTTATTATCATCAATTAAAATTATCATCCTCTTTGATCATGTCCTCCTCTCTACAAAGACGTCGTGGGGGTACCACCAAAGAAGTCAGTAACGGCCGGAGATCAGGCTCCTTCGATGAAGAAGAATCCAATGTGGATCACAAGATCGGTTATGATTCCAAAGACATTGCCGACCGCCGTGTCATGAAACTTCCCCTTTTAACCTTAATGGAAGAAGTGTTATTAATTGGTTTAAAAGATAAAGAAGGTTATTTATCCTTCTGGAACGATAATATCTCATATGCTTTACGTGGATGTATTCTATTGGAATTGGCTTTCCGTAATAAGATCACTTTGGTTAATGACCCAGCTAGAAGAAGATTTGAATTAAGTGATCGTTTGGTTGAAGTCATCGATTCTGAACCTACTGGTGAAGTTCTTCTTGATGAAGCATTGAAAATCATGAAAAATGATGATTCTCATCTTTCTGTTACCAATTGGATCGATTTATTAAGTGGTGAAACTTGGAATCTTATGAAAATTAATTATCAATTAAAACAAGTTAGAGAAAGATTAGCAAAAGGTTTGGTAGATAAAGGTATTTTAAGAACTGAACGTAAAAACTTCTTTTTATTTGATATGGCTACTCATCCTGTGGCTGATAAAATGTCTAAAGAATATATCAAAAATAGAGTTCTTAATTTGTTGGCATCAAGAAACGTGGATTTAGAATCTCAATCTAATGATCAATTCCCAGTTGATACTTCTTTCAAGTATTTGAGATCAATTGCTTTGGTTTCTGGTGCTTATGCCGCCAATGTATTGGAAAATGTGTTATTATCTTTAAACTATGAAAAGCGAGATCAAGCTTTTGCCAGAGCTGATGAAATACTTAATGATTTTGGTGAATATCCTTTCAGATTGTCTCATCAGTCTCCTCTTAACTTGGGTTTAAACTTGGGTCAAGAAGTCACTAATGAAATTGAAAAGTGTTCTACTAATGAATTACAATTGGAATTGATCGCTGCTGTTTTAAGTGTTTTCGCTAGAATGGATTCTATTTTGTAATCCTCCTTATAATTTAGTCTTATCCAATCTTGTGCAATTGATAAACTCTCAGAAACTACAAACAAACAAATTAACCAACAAACCAACGAGCCGTTGATAAATGATAAACCATAGAACGAATTATCAATCATGTACCAATCAACCTAGGTTTTTTCTACCTTTCTTTTTCTTTCTTTGATGAGTTCAGATAATGGATTTACGAACTTGTACTTCTCCAACTAACTCATTTGCATATTGATGAATTTGTGAAATCGTGATATCCACGTAAACCCTATTTTTTTGGTGCTAATGGTCATTCGTTCCTCTGCGTATGTGTATGTATATAATATAGAACTACGCCAATAAATTTTATGTTTTGGAAACATCGAGTTAACCGAACTGTTGAAGGATATGCTAATTAAGTAGAAAATGATTGACTAATCCCGTAACATGATTATTTTGATCAGTAACAAAAAAAAAAAAATATTATCGAAGTGATAAGTCATAAATGCAAACTTTTGTTACTTGATGTTTTAGTTTGGTAAACTATTCAAGTAATTACTATTACCATACAAATCAAGATGATTTTGTTTCTGCTCCAATTTACCAGCACCACCTAATTGTTCAACATAATTAACAACCAATGATCTGGATGGGTCTTTGTGGTCACCAGCAGAATCCCACCACATTCCACCACCTAATTTATTCAGTTGAATGTATTGAGCTTTGATACGTGCTGATTGTGGATTATCATATGTAATCAATTTTTGAGATGATGGATCATAACATGAAGCACTCACCTTTTTAGAATCAAAGTTCTCTTCTCCAATTGGAAGGGTTTTGTAGTCAACAGTGCCATTTTCACCACCTTTAGAGAATGGTTGACCAATTTTTCCCTTTGAAACACCTTCAAAAGTCCGACCATAAAGTGGCATGCCTACCACTAATTTATGCAGTGGAACACCTCCTTGGATATATCTGTCAATAACAGAGCTGGTACTCAAATCATTGTCACCATTGTTTCCGAATAAATTAGAATGGTATCCGGTTGTAGCAGACCATCCACCAGCGTAATCGTAACCCATAACGTTCCAGAAATTCAAGTACTGGTCAATTTTCTTAAGATCAAGATTATTGATATTATCAGTACCTGCTGGAGCAGCAATGGTCAAGTATAAATCTGGGGAGATCTTGTCCAAGCCAGATCTGATCCTTTTGAGAATCTCAGTTAATTGACTACTTTCTTGGGCTGATTTAGGGTACTCCCAATCAATATCTATACCATCAAAACCGTATTCGGTAACAAATGCAATTGCAGATTTGACGAACTGGTCGAGCTTGTTTTGGTCACTGACAACTGCTTGGAAAAGGGTTTCTGTTCCCCATCCTCCAATGGACATGATAACCTTCATATTACGGTTCATTTGTTTGAGTTCATAGATCTGGCCCAAACTTCCAGTCACCTGGTTTCCAAGACGTTTTGGGGACTTCATAGGAAGTTGCTTGTCACACCATTCATCGGTAAGTTTGACTGAACCGGTATTTGTGTCGATAGTAATGAAAGCGTAGAACAAGTGAGTGATATACTGAACAGGAATATCGATTGCAAAGTGGCCCCTTTGGTACACCGACCAATTGGAAAAGTAGATACATGTTTTGTGACCTCCCGAGGGGCCATTTCCGTGCAAAACATGTTGTTTAAGTCTGTCAAACATTATGAAGACAAATATTGGGATAAGTAGCGATAGGAACTTAATGATGAACTTGCAACCAACAAAATATAAATAATAGGAACGAAAGTAAAGACGGCAATAAGCGCTTGATCCAATAGGGTTAACAACTCAATTGACTTGGCAAGGAGCAAATCAATGTAATACGAAAAGTAATACGAAAAGTGGAGAAGGTCTTCGGGGGTTCTTGCTGCTTTTTATATGTCAAAGTTGATACACTTTTGCAAATGCAGCAAACTGGTACTTGGCGGCTACACTATGGTACCGCGTGACTCGCTTCGCCCCAAAACTTGCAACCAAACGGAGGTAGACGATAGAACTAGAGGGAGATGGAGGATATAGTAAAGAGAGGAGACTAACAAGACGATAGTGTCAATTGCATAGCTGCTACCGGCATAGTTGGCACAGTATAGCTATCTGATCTGGCGTAATTGTGGACATCTAGTCATGATCTTACCCTGTTCTTTCTCGCTAAATCTAGTGGGAATTCCAGTCAATCGTCGCGGGAGAGCTCCAGTTGTCATTTCAGCTAACCCCAATCAATTCCCTCCTAAAACAACGAATGGTAAGCCACCAGGCCCAAGAAGTCCTCGTATCAGTATATTAATACCTGATCTAGCTCTCAGTTGCAATTAATCTATCTTCCTTCCCCTTTTACCTTGGGGGCTCCATACAGTACGAGGTCTGGGCTTGGGTATCGTCTCGCTAGGTGTCTCGCTAGATATCTCGCTAGATATCTCGCTAGCTAAGTCGTGTCCACCCCACCACTATATACATACACCTTTTTGCCATTAAACTCCACACTAATCACAATGACCCTTCCAATTCCACCAGATGTGCCCCAAAGCATCGCCGCTTCCACCAGAGTCTACAAAGATGAATGTATGTTCAGTTTTGATACTCCAGAAAACAACGAATTTGGTTTAGACGTGGATTTAAAGACTTATCAAGCATTCTCTAGAACTCCTACCAGAAACTATACCTTACAAAACTACGAGAAAACTGGCGATTATTTGTATTTAAACATCAACAAGACCCTCAAGCCTGAAAGTGAACGTAAGGCACTTTATGATCAAAATGGTGAACGCAGTCCAAAGCTCCAGAAGTTAGAAGTAAAAGATATTAATGAAGATGATTTATACGATACAGAAGTATCGATCTACGATATAAGACAAGACAAGTCATATCCAGTGGACCAATTGGACCCAGCATTCCAAAAGTTAGTCAATGATATTTTGAAACATGATTCCTCCAATCGTGCTGACGAAATCAAGCAATGGGAACAAGAGATCATTCCATGTGAACACTCCGTTGATGTGCAACAAATAAAACCAGATCATAAACTCGACCTCAGCAAGTGTGCTCTGTGTGACCTCAAGGAAAATTTGTGGATCTGTTTACACTGTGGTGCCTTAGGATGTGGAAGAGAACAGTTCGGTTCTACATTAAAGGGTAACTCACATGCTCTTAAACATAACGAAACCCATGAACATCCAGTGGCGTTGAAATTAGGTTCCTTATCTGCTGACTCAGTTGAAAGTTACGATGCCTACTGTTACAAATGTAACGACGAAGTTAAGGTCCCAGAATTGGAAAACAAATTAGCCACTTTTGGGATTGATTTGCATTCTGCTGTCAAGACCGAAAAGAACTTGGTAGAACTTAATATTGACCAAAATATGAACTGGGACTTCAAGTTAGATGGTGCCAACGGTGAAAAGCTTCCTCCTGTGTATGGTGAAGGTTTAACCGGTTTCCAAAACCTTGGTAACTCTTGTTACTTGAACTCCGTTATCCAAGCCTTATTTAGTTTGGACGATTATCAAACATACTTTAAAACATTACAATTCCCAGAAACCAAAGATCCAGCCCAAGATATGACTACTCAACTTATTAAATTATATGATGGTTTACTCAGTGGTAGATATTCCAAGCCAGGATCATTAAAGGGTGATGATTACCAAATTGGTATTAAACCATCAGTTTTCAAAACTTTAATTGGTGAAAACCATGCTGAATTCAGTAGCCAAAGACAACAAGATGCTCACGAATTCTTATCATATTTCCTTGACAAGACTGATTCTGAAATTGGTCTTGAACTTAACAAATCATTGAAATTTTTGCTTGGTGGTAAAGTAGTCTGTGCTAACTGTTCCTACGGAACTATCATTAATGAATTAGTCGACAACATCAGTATTAAGGTTGACGACGAAGTTTTGAGAGAAGAAGATGGTAAGAAAATTTACAAGCCTGTTCAAATGATCGATAGTTTCGATGAGCTTTACCAACAAGAATTCATCGAAGGTTACACATGTTCTCATTGTAACGCTGATCCAGGTGCTGCATTCAAATCCACTGGATTTTCTTCATTCCCAAAGAATTTGGTTGTGAATGCTCAAAGAATCAAATTGGAAAACTGGGTCCCCGTCAAAATCAATACACCAATTGATATTCCATACACTTTAGATTTATCTAAATATACTGCACCAAAATTCGAAGAAGGTGAAACTCAAATGGAACCACCAAAGAAGGAAGAAGAAGAATCTACTTTCGTTCCAAACGAAGAAGCATTGGGAGTTCTTATGAGTATGGGATTCTCTGAACCACGTAGTTTGAGAGGCTTATACCATACTGGTAACAGCAATGGAGAAGATGCTATGAACTGGATCTTTGCCCATATGGATGATGCCGATATTGATACTCCATTTGTTCCTCCAAAGAATGAAAACACTGAACCACAAGGTCCATCAGCAGAACAAATTGAATCCTTGGGTGCTATGGGATTCGGTCCACAACTCAGTAAGAAGGCTTTGCTCTTGAACAGTAACGATGTCAATGCTGCTGTTGAATGGTTATTTGCTAACCCAGATGACGATGGAGTTATTGATGAAAGTGCTAAGCCAAAGATTAATGTTGAACAACAAAGAACTGAACTCACCGAAAATCTCCTTAGCAATCCAAATACCAATGGAAAATATGAATTACAATCTGTCATTTGTCATAAGGGTACTTCTCCACATACTGGACACTATGTTGTCTTTATCAAGAAAAAGATCCATGGTGAATCTAAATGGGTATTGTTTAATGATGAAAAGGTGGTGTTATGTGATCTGGGTGATTTACAAGATATGAGAGAAAACGGATATATCTACATATTTAATAGGCTTGACTAGATAAAAGGAGTTTATTTATTATAACAAATATTGTCTACATTTGCTAAAATAGTTCAATTAAATTCATATTCTTCTTCAAATATTTGTCAGAAATTTTAATACACATAAATAATACTCCAGTGGGTTACACTGGCACTCTTAAATGATTAATTACAATAATGTGAACTTATATTTGAGTAGATATGTGGATGGTCACGTGATCATAGAGTTAGGGTGTTTAAACCGGTCCAGATTATTGTAAATTACTAGTATTAAAGGCTACCAGTAAACTTTACGAAATAATGAACAAGTTCAACGGATGGAAATGACATTTTTCATCTTTTATTGATGTCGTCTAGGCTTATTTAATTTCCTTATGTGCAGGACTTCGGTGCTGTATGGCTGCGAAATAATCAAGATCACTTTAACAAGGTAAGTAGCAGTGTTAAAACAGACATTAAGAGATACTAGAGCCTTGTGAGGAGAGTGATTTGTTTATTCGTTTGGTGGATCTGTCCAGCGAGTGGCATTTAAAATAAAGCGAATAAAGCAAAAAGGGGATACAACAGATTAGATGTAAGAAGATATTTAGAGATTGATAATCATTATTAGTCATAGAATTTGTCCCAAAAAAGCCAAGTGACAAATCAAAGGGACTTGAAGTCTAAAAGGTTGACTCGATACCTACATTGACACCGTTTTCTTCATGGAAATATGTTTCGGAGCTCATATATATTAGTATATATTATAGTAAATACAAGAGCAATTTAATAAAATTGAAGCTCTCTTTATAATCTCACCTCTATACTCTTACTCAATCTAATTGACTCCTTTTGAAGTCTTGAAGTATCTAATTGGCTCGCTTGAAAGGATATTCACCCTATGTAGTTAATATTTGACATAAATTAGAAATATTCTACCCCTCTCTGCAAGACCCAGAAATCTTATACTCCTTATAAATAGATGGGTTACGCTTGTATCTGTTGTTAATTATATTCTTGCTTCACTTGATTGTTGCAAAATACGAATTATAATACTATTAATTCTACTACAACCAATTGCTTCATAATTCCACTTTAAAGGCTATAATGACTATAATGACAGACATTTGTCCCATCTCAACTTAGTAGCACAAGGTACAGCTTACTATAACATTCATCATCCATTCTCACACCTTCTCTAACTTGTTGTTCTTCTGCTTCTTCTTCCACTTGTTATTACTCACTACCTATTTCACCAACCAATCATTCAAACACATGACTCACTACGAGGCAGAAAGACTCATGGATGACATCCCGCTATGTCCCAATATGGCTCCTCTCTACGGCTATACACCTTTCTCTCTGACCCATATCTCATGATCCGTCGTATCTCGCCTGTCCAGAGCTTAACATCCATTTCGCAGCCATGACTCATTTCCCCACACATGGAAGGAGATGGCGAATTTTGACACATCCCTCAAACCATCACCAGTCAACTCCAGGGACTTCCCCCAAGTGGAGCCTCCACTGTCACCTACCGCCATTTAGCTTTCCTATTGGTCACTCTAATCTTCTATTACTGTGTCACCCCTCCCCACCTGTTCCCACACGTTCCAGCTATACCTTTTCCCTAGGTCTCTGGATCGGCCCACGCTGGGCATGTCGTCCAATAACTTTCCCCAAATTAGTCACCGCGCATCATGCTGGCAACATGCCGACTGTGTACAGGATTACACAATGCGGTGGTGTGAAAAATAGGAACATATATAAAGCTATCAAAGTTCCATTAGATTAATCACCAGATATCAACTATGTTCATCACTAACGAGCACGTGGGCGACAGAAGTCGTATGGAAGACTGGAGAAGTATGTAATACGAGCTACAATGGTAGCTTGACCTTCTACTGGAGGCGATTTGGTGGCCTACAAGGGCTGCTGGATTTTCCCCACTCACCGAAGTGACCTGGTGAAATTTCACCCTAAAGACGATAACAGTGAATATCGGTTTGGCTAGTGAGTTTCCTGGATCTGGTTTCATCACCAAATTCCAGGGTCCTAGCCGCTAGCACCATCAGAGCCTGAGATATCGGTACAACCGGGGGCCTGTTGCAGCCCATGATCGACAATCTTTTGCTTAGGATTGTTGCAATAGAGAAGCGTCCAGGGGATGTGGTGATACCCAGGACGATCCAAGGTGCGGCTCAAGGCGATACATGGAGCACAACAGTGACACTAAATGATATGGTACCGCCAAACCCAATGAATGACGATGATGACGACGATGGTGATATGGGCTTTTTGCCTTTAGTCACCACCACGTCACCACCACTGGACTTTTTTAGACCATATCGGACCCATTGGACCCATTGGACCCATTTCCTGGCTCTATGTATTCACTTGTCTCCATTTCACTGTGTCATTTCGTGACACAACCATCACACCCGTTTCATACTAACAATCAGTCCGTGGTTACGACCCTCTTACTCCACCAGATCTTCTCCAACATGAATTCCCTCTTACCCCAGAATCTGAAAAAGTCATTGTTTCCGGTAGAGACCAAACCGTGGAAATCTTAAAGGGTAACGATGACCGTTTGGTCATTGTGGTTGGTCCATGTTCCATCCATGACCCAAAGGCTGCCTTGGATTACGCCAACAGATTATACAAGGTCAGTGAAAAGCACAAGAATGAATTACACATTGTCATGAGAGCATACCTTGAAAAACCTCGTACCACTGTCGGCTGGAAAGGTTTAATCAACGATCCGGATATCGATGGTTCTTTCCATATCAACAAGGGTTTGAGAATTTCCAGAAACTTGTTCGTCGAATTGACTTCCAAATTACCAATTGCTGGTGAAATGTTGGATACTATTTCTCCACAATTCTTATCTGATTTATTCTCTGTTGGTGCCATTGGGGCCAGAACCACCGAATCTCAATTACATCGTGAATTGGCTTCTGGTTTATCTTTCCCAGTGGGTTTCAAGAACGGTACCGATGGTACTTTAGGTGTTGCTATTGATGCCATGAGATCTGCTTCTCATCCTCATCATTTCCTCTCTGTCACCAAGCCTGGTGTTGTTGCCATTGTTGGTACTGGTGGTAATGAAGATTGTTTCGTTATCTTAAGAGGTGGTAAGCAAGGTACCAACTATGATGAAGCTTCTGTTAAGGAAACTAAGGCTCAATTACAAAAGGCCGGTGTTATTGCTGATGAAAAGGCTGCCAGAATTATGGTTGATTGTTCTCACGGTAACTCCAACAAGGACCACAGAAACCAACCAAAGGTTGCTGCTGAAGTTGCTAGACAAATTGCTAATGGTGAAAATGCCATTTGTGGTTTAATGATTGAATCCAACATTAATGAAGGTAGACAAGACGTTCCACCTCCAGAAAAGGGTGGTAAGGACGCTTTGAAATACGGTGTTTCTATTACTGATGCTTGTATCAGTTTTGAAACCACCGAAGAAGTGCTTCAAGTCTTGGCTGATGCTGTTAAGGCCAGAAGAGCTTTGTAATGAAAATATTCTTTTCTTTTTGGGAGCAACAAAAATTTTGCAACCGGGTGCAAATTTCTGCAACCGGGTTTTGCAACTTATTATTGGAGCAGCCAATGCTGCCGAGTACTGTATTTAGGGCAAGCTTATTGAAGTAGTGAAAGGTGAAGAACCTTTATTTATAAGTAATTATTAAATGAAAAATATCGATATAAATGTGTAGTTGAATTGTGTGTTGTATTACAAAAACGACAACATCGTTGGAAAACATTAGTATAAATGTATTTTTTTTTTCAAAATGATGCTATTCATTTGGTTATTGCTGATCTAATTGCAAAGAAAGGGAAGTCATAGGCTTTAATCTGGAGATAAAAGCATTTAAGATAATGTATATTCATTCTATGATTAAAATGAATATATGTTTTGAGAAGCTATAAGCTAATTAAAGCCAGGTAGAAAGCCATTAAAGATTTAGTTGGTGATAATACCCATTTAATTTAGATTTTGGATGTACGAATAAGTCAACAGATTAGTGTATTAGATACAAACGTTGAAGTTTATATAATTCACGTGCTAGATCACGTGCAAACTCTTCAACTGTATATACTGCAACCAATTATCACCACTTCAAGTTGTACAGGTAAGAAAGGGTTATGAGTACCATTGGACCACTATCCTATTATCCGACCTTCTTTCCTCCTCCTTCTAAGCAGCCCTACTTCGCTCTATGTCTCATTTTCACACTTTGCACTTGCACTCATTTCCCGTCCCGTACAACCAGCTCCCAACCATCTGGCTAATACATCCACATCCACAGGGTTATTAACCATAAACACCTTAGCTCTATTGCGAAAAATACCAGGAACAATCACTAACCAGCACATACCTTGTAGAGTAATAAAACCCAGGTCTTTCCACACATTACATTCCTTGCTGTTACAGAGGCTCTAGATTAGCCTTTTTTTTTTGCTCTACTTGCTCTAACTAACACATTCTTCTAAAAATAGGTGTAGCTAGTTATAGTTCAGTGACACCTTGTTTTGGTCATTACTTTACTTGAAACAGAAATAGCACCCAGGTCCAAGATGTATGAGGGCGCCAGAATGACTTATCAGTCCTTAAATAGCCCTGTAATTAACACCTTCAGCAGATAAGTACTGGTATGTGGACTAGTGGTACCAGCAAATGACTGGGAAATTGGTGGGTGGAGAGGAGGAGGGGGGAACTTAGCGAGGAATTAGCGAGGCCCTGATGGACCACACCGCGTAGGCTCCAGCTACCGAGAGAATAGCACTTTACCTATAGATAAGAACCACAACAACACACACGTAAACCGACACATATAACACCTACCAGCCCTTCTACATATCCCACACATACATCTTACACATCCTACTACGGTACTTTTCAGCCTCTGTAGCTTACCTAATCCCTCCTCTTCCTCCTTCTTTCCTCTACCCCAGAATCGATCTCTATCGGAAAAACCTATTGTCTGCCCCTTCCAGCAACAAACTGCGAAGTCGAGAAATTTCACTAGTTGCACCGAATCCAACCTAAACCCAGATTTTGCCTGCTCAAACCAAAGCCTTGAACGGTCTCGGAACCGAGGCAGTTCGAGCCGGACTCTCGAGCAAACTAAACCAAAACCAGGCCAAACTGCCCATTAAAGCCCCTTGCCTGATCCGACTGTACAACCCGTAAGAATCGAAAGGTTTGAGGACCAGAATTAGAAACAGGGAACTGAAAATCCTCCTCCTATATATCACGTGGTTAACATTTCGGGGCCTTGTAACCACCACCTTTAACCCAAAAAGTCAAACTAATTCCATTTCAGCAACCACCACACGAACTAATTCTCGAGAAGATCCCACTTTACAGTTACTGTATCCAACGTCTAATCTGTTCCGAACTTTCGTGCTTTAAAAACTCCCCGTTTTTCACCCATCAAATTCGATTCAACCTCCTCTTTTTTTGTTTGACCTTTTTCCTATAATTAGATCTTAACCAACAACCATCCAGACCTATGAGGTCCTTTATCAAGGCACACAGGAGAGGCGAGTCTGCCAATTCGGATATGCTCTACCAGGAGCCGGATATCAAGGCGGTTTCAAGCCATAAGACCACCGCTACCACTCCAGCTCCTTCTCCCATCATTCCTAGCGGTCAATTCACTCCTCCTCATGCCGGAAATGGAGGTACTACCAACGGCAGTAACGGTGGAGGCCTGGCTGCTTCCATCAGTTCGCCCAAGAAACTCCTTACTCCCATCAAGAAGATGTTTTCTTCGCTGACCCATGGCAAATCAACCCCCAATTCCAATGATAGTCTCCAAAGTGCTGTCAACGGGGGTAGATCTCACCACCGTAAGATCAGATCTCATCGTCATACAAGAAGCCAAAGCTCAGTATCGGAACACGAAGTCCATGAACCTCAATCGGTGGCCGCTGCTGCTGCTGCCGCTGCTGCAAACAAGTACTCATTGAAACTTGGACCTTCTCCCAAGTTGGCTTCTTCGGCCAAGTTGGGTCCGTCTCCAAAACTAGCACCTTCTCCCAAATTCCATACTTCTGCATCTTCTCCTTCATTAGTCAACAACTACAAGACAACCCCGGTGGTTGTGTCACAATCGCATACTTCATTATCGTCATATCAGTCATCGGGCTCTTTCCCCCAGACCAAGCTCAAGCCTCCAATTAACCTAGACCAGACAAAACCTCCAAACCCTCAACCTCAACCTCAGCCGCAGCCTCCACAACAACAGCAACAACAGCCTCCAGTCACTAATGATGGTGCAAAGACACCAATTATTGATCCTCGTTTTGATTTTGAACAAAGACTGGAATTCACTGAAAAACTGGTAGGTTTCCATCCCCAACTTGTTTCTTCTCCAGGTAGAAAATTCTCCATAAAGAATGTCCCCAATGCCCTTTACAACGACAGTGAAAATGAGCTTGAAGAGGAGTACGAAGGAGACGATTCCGACTCTGATTCTTCCCAATTCTCGTTTGTTAAAGACAGAAACTGTGGTAGAAATACCTCCGTCAAGTACTACAAAGTGGTCAAGAGTCCTCAAGCAGCTGAACAGCTGAACACGTTCAATGAGAACGATTTAGGCTCCGATATGGATGAGTTCTCCGACTACGATTTCGAAAATAACGGTATGGACGATTACGATGGTGAAGAAGACAACGTGCATTATAATAAATTATTTGATGATGACAGAGACAACCAAGACATGGGAATAGACATGGACGACGAAGATTTTGAGGAAAATATCGTTTCTGCCATGGATAAAGAGTTCGAATCTGAAGGATCGAATTTCGAAGACAATATCGGATCCACCTTGGATAAAGAATTCGAAAACAAATCTATTGATAGTCCAGTGGATGTTCCAATTCCTGGACCTTCTGAAGTCGATATGCGTACAATGGACAAGAACTTTGAACAAGACGTGGATGACTTTAATGACGAGGAAGCTATCAATTCCATTGACAACGAGTTTGGTGATCCTGTGGATAAGTTTGAAGAGGAAGGTGACTCTGATCTTGAGGGAGACAGTGACGAGATTCCCTACAACACTGCAGTGATGGACGATCCAGGAGATGAAACCATTGATGGCTATGACAATCACCAAACTCCAGTCCTCAATAAATATGACACCCCAAACTTGAACTATGAAACTCCCAACTTCACCCAGCACAGCACTGGAACCTTTGAGAACACTACTTTGACCCAAAACTCACGTAACCTTTTTGAAGAAAGATCCAATCATAAACCCTTCAACAAGTCGTACCATTTATCAATACAAGGAAGCGATTTTGGAGAAGATTACGATGGTGTCGACACTGACGCCTACGGAGAAGATATCTTAGAAAACTACTTGGATGTCAGCAAATCTCCATCACTTGAAGTCACCGGTTCCAACTCTGAAAGAACCCCAGATCATTCCTCCAACGACCAACTCGATCTTTATGAAGTCAGCAGCCCCATTATCAATGGTTTAACTATTGGTAACAATTTAAGGCACAGACTTCCTCGTTTGAACAGTCATGACTCAGAAAAGGGAGCAGATTTCATTCACAGGTCCAACCTGGAACTCAATAACGATGACACTATTTTGCTTGGCCATGCTGAACGTCATTCTGCCATTCCTGAAAAAGAAGCACTTGGCTTGAGAGTCCTCAAGAGCTTCCACAGCTCCATCGGTGACGACCTCAATGGCGTAGTGTACGAAAGAGCAAAAGAGTTTGAGGACTTCAGCAGGAAAAGAGAAGACGTGGGCTTGGGCATTCAACCAAGTTCTGCTGATGGAGTAAAAGAACAGAATAATGAGCAGAGTCACCAGGTCAATGAAGATGTGGTCAGGCAAGTTCCAGTCCTGACTGGAACAAACTCCAACGAAGCAGTTGCCAGTACCGCGACTCCAATTAAAGAAAAGAGACCTTCCAGAGACGGAAAGCTCAAAGAAGGACCTGCTCCTGTAGGACCTGTTGCTACTATCGCGGAGAACAGAAAGTCACTCATAGAACTAATGGATTTATTGGGTAATTTGGAACAGACCACTCAATCTGACAAGGCTAAAGCCCATGATTCTGCCCTTTTAACCCTCGAATCTCCACCTGATCCTACCAACAGACAATCGATTATGGGTATGATGAGCATTTTATCCAACTTAGAAAGAACACAAGCCAGTGTTCTTGAAGAGAATAACAGAGCAGTGGAAAGAGCTCAGCAAAACAGAAAGTCTATTCTTGAAATGATGTCCACTCTTGCAACTCTTGAAACTGATGTCAGGAGTGAAGAAGATGCCAAGAGCAAGAGGAACTCCATCAATAACATGATGCAGACCTTAGCAAAGTTAGACTTGTCTGGACCTGAACCAAGTACAAGTGAAAAATTAAGGTTAAAGAAGAAGACTCCTTTGGGTAAGATAATGAACGATGAGAAGAGATACTCATGGTTTAATAATGACGAATCTTTTAACTTTAATCCTCCTGGAGCTAACCGTATTTCTGGAAAGGATGCAAGTTTATCTGAAAGTGAAAATGATACTCTGGATGCTGAAGCATACAATCGTACTTTTGACCAAGACCTCATTGATGAAATGAACCAGCTCCCTGAAGATTACGACTTCGAAGAGCACCACTATTCATCCTTGGTCAACGAGCCATCATCCTTCTACAGGTCTAATTCATACAACAAAAGACCTGTTAAGGCTGTCATGGATAATAAGTACCAGACCAACAAGATCGAGACTACCAACAAGACAGTCACCTTCTACAGAAGCAATAGTAATGCCAGCAGCACCAACGAAACTGCAAGGGCCAAAAGTGTCAGCAGAGCTCCCTCGACAAGGTCCATCAATTCATTTACTTCGGTCAATGAAGAGCAAGAGGAAGAAGAGGAAGGTGACCCAGTTTTTTCAAGAAAGGCAGATCCTTTGCCTGTTTTCAGAAAAAAACAGTACAAGCAGAGCTTGTCTCCTCTGAACCTACTGTTTAGATAGATTTTAATATTAATTACATCATCAACAACACATCATCATGATAATGAAAATCATTCTTTTTGACATCGGACTATGGTCCATAATTTTACCGTTTAGCATTATGGCTTAATTACATATTCATTTTCATGTTGTCAACTATACAAACAGATACATGACAAAGAATCACATAGTTAATACAAAATAATAGTGTCTATGGTTATTAATCCTTCACCAGTTAGATTTCATCTAGAGCTTAGACATCTTTTAATAATCACCATCGTTTTCATTAACTTTTGCTACGTTCGCTTATTGTTGATAATTCTACAGGGTTAAAAATGTATAATTAAAGTCTTTCACAAAACATATTGAAAGAGAATTAAATAAATGAATGCTTGCAGTAGATTGTTCTCATAATCATAGATATTAAAGTATTAAAGTGAATTGGTTCTTTCCATGATCCCTATAAAAAATTTTATCCTTGACCAAATTCACCATGTATTATTTTGCACCCAATAACTCAGCTTGACTGTTTGGTTTGTTGGTTCATGAAACTGTTGAAGTCGTATTTTTCACCATAATCAAAGTAGTCACTCTCCAAAGCTGGTACTGTATGACGTTTGTTAGAAACAGAATAAGTCTTTCTAACTAGTGGTTTCACATAATCAACCTTCTTTGTAGTTAATCCTTGGATAGGAGGTTGGATTCTTCTGGAATTATAGTTAGAACTCAAGTTAGAAGCACTAGAGATATTGGATCTTTTTCTATCCAATTCCTTGGTAAGAGCAGCTGGAGCCCGTAAGTTTGGCTTCAATATCAAATTGGCTTCAGATTGAGTATTACTATCAAAAGAGCCAGCACTAGAATTAGAAATTCTTGAAGCACTTGAAGTAGTACTTGAAGTGGTTGAGTTGGAACGGAATAACCAGGTATTGTTACGGTATTTGGAGTACAAACTGAGCAAATCATCTTCATCCTCATCAACCAAAACAACTTCAACTTCTCTACCATCCTTGGTCTTTTCAGTGACTGATCTATAAGATTGAATGGAATCTTTACGGTTCACCATACAGACATCGTAATTTTCCTTAGTCAAATCAATAACCACACTGCCAGAGTCAGATATCGAAGTCATGGTGGATGGCTTACCAGAGCCACTAGAACGGAAACTGGATTTAGAAGTGTATGATTCATGTTCCAGCTGTTTAGACCATCTTGGGTTTGCATGTTCCAAGTTCAAGCCTTCCATTCCCTCGGTGACATGATGCACCACAGGTGCTGGAGCGTAAGAATGAATGGTAGCACTTCTCTTGTAGATATCATACATGGAAGGAAGCTCCTTTTCAGTTGGTTCTTCATAGTACTTAGCCGAGGTTTCTGAAACTTCTTCAGCCTCTCTGAAATCAACTTCGTACATCACTTGGGATGGTGGAGGGGAAATGACAATATCTAAAGTTTCTGGAGATACTTCTGGACTCAACTCCTCATTCTTAGTTGGAGGAGCCAACTTAGGAGTACTCAAGTTACTTAAATCAGTAGACTTGGATCTTTGGTGAATAGATGGAGCTTCAGGACTAGACTCGAAAGTATTAAGGTCAAAATCAATGTTGTACATTGACTTATGACGTTGGTGTCTTCTTGGAGATGCTGTTGGTGGGCCAGTCTTCATATCATCCTTGATTGGAGGCAATTCCTTGTTCTTATCAGCCAAACAAGAAACAGACTTGGCCTTTCCATGACTGTACAATGAGAACTTGGCAGATTCAATATCAGAATCAGAGTCGTCACTGGTGTACATTGATTTGAAGTGTTCTTTGGCAGCATTCTTGGCAGCCATACTTGGGACACCAATTGGTTCCAATTGAGAAACTTCATCATCAGATCCATTTTCTTGAGGGTGGGAAGCTTCTGATTCCTTGGAGTTGTATGAGAAGTATGATACTTTACCTGTATAACTGGCCTTGTCATCAAGGTCTGGAATTTCAATTTGACCGCTTCTAGACATGTAACTGGCTCTGGATCTGGCAGACTTCAATGATTCTCTAGAGACCATCTTCTTAATCTCCTTATTATTGGTGATGTTTTGGTCATTGTTAGGGAAACTAAATCTCTTACCCATGCCTTCATTGTCATAATCAGGAGTAGATTGTTTTTCAGCTGGAATCTTTGGAGCACCTTGTTGATTAATGGTTTGTTGTCTTCCTGGAGAACAAGTGATTTCAGAGTACTTCGCAGTAGAGATACTGGCCAAGTCGTCCATGTAGAAATCATAAATGGTTTGTTCATCGTCCTTGTACTTCAATGGAACATTAGTCAAGTCTCTGGAATTTCGTAAGGTAGAGCCTCTGCTCAAACGAAGTGGTTCGATGTCTTTATCGGATCCATCCTTGGCGGTTGCAATTTCTTCTTCCTCTTCTTCTTCGTCATCATATTCTTCAACAAGTTCAACTTCGTCTTCATCTTCCTCGTCTTGAGTGATAGTGGTCATGTTGATCTTATCAGCATCAATAGTGACGGTTGTTACATGCTCTTCAGTTTCTGATTCTGAGATGATGGTATCGATATCATCAGCATCTTCCCAGTCTTCTTCGTCAGCAGTTGGGGTTGGAGGTAATTGTTTCAGTTTGACCTTTGGCTTGAGCGAAATTTTTCTGTCTTGTTTTGAAGCCACTGTCTCTAACTTCTTTTGATTATTGAGCTCAATTGATGACTGTAATGAATCCCAAGAGGTAGCACTGCCTTCTGAAGACTCACTGATGTTGGATGCTTCAGAGACCTTTCTGTTGTTGGCAATACCTCTTTGGTCGTTGAGTCGTTGGAGTGGTGAAGCTTCAACATTTTGGAATGGAACTCTCGTGAAACTCATGATATCACCCACAGAACTGAAGGAACTGATGGAAGATACGAACGATTCGTCACTGAAAGAACGCTTATGGATTTTCAAGTCATTCTTGGAAGGAGAACTGGCCATTTGCAAGGTTCTAAGACTCATTTCTGTCTTGGTCTTTGGAAGAACAGTTGGTGGTCCAGCTCTAGCTGATGGTTTTGCAACAATACGCACATTGGTGTATTCTGGCTTTTGTTGTGCTGGAACTGGAGCAGAAGCAGTACGGACACTGATAGGAACAGCCGCTTTGGTTTGGACTGGTGCTGGTGCTTGAACTGGTTGTTGCACTGTTTGAGCTGGTTGTTGTTGATGAATGACTCTAGGTTGTTGATGTTGTTGCACTGGAACAGAGGCAGCCACTGGTGCGACTCTTCCCTGTGGTTGCACTGGGGTCACAGGCTGAGGAGCCCTCAAATTTGCAACTGGTTCCGCCACATTCACCATTGACCGCACTGGTTCCCTGTTTGGGGCAGCCGTAGACATCACCACTGGCTGCCTTGGGGCGTTTGACTGCACTGGTAAAATAGGCGCTGTCACTTCTGCTGGTTGAGCCGAGCGCACTTCCTGTCTCATTGGGGCAGCAGTAGTCACAGGATTAACCATTGACCTCACTGGTGGTTGGGTGAATTGTACAGGAAGAATAGGAGCTGGTGCTTGTGCTGGTTGAATATACCTTACTGGTTCTGGAGTCACATGTGTTGGTTTTTGAGGTGATTGATTAGGGGTAACTGGGATTTGAGACTTTACCGGAGTAGTAGTAGTAGTATTATTGTTGATGCTAGTGGTAGTGTTGGTTGTAGTAGTAGTAGTCGCAATTGGGGCTTGTCTATGTTCCATTTGGACTGGGGCTGCGATTGGCATAGGGATCGATTGTGGACCTGCGCCCGCTGGATCAAGCGTTCTTTGACGTGGAACCTCCGGTCTTTGGGCTGGAGCCTCTTGTCTTCTAGCCACTGGAGCTGTAACTGTAGTTGAAGCGGCTACAGCTTTTTGGGGAGGACCATGGAGTCTGGCACTAGAATCTTTTTCTATAGGAGGAGGGGGCAAAGAATCACGAGCCTTACTTTTAACACTGGAGTTTCTAGAACTACCACTATTGGAAGCTTCTTCGATTATACTCAATTCATCGTGGTTTAATAAACTTGTATGGAATGCAATTTTCAGGTTTCTATTTTTGAGTGGAGGAAGTGGAGGAGGTTTACGATTAAAAGCTATTTTAGAATTGATAAAATCTTGAGTATATTCTTCATCTTCAGAAGAAGATTCTAATTTTTCATAACCTGCTCCAGTATAGACCAATTTTGATTGCTTTTTGAATGGTGAAGGAGAACGAGAAGTTCTTGTTGGAGATCTATGTCTTACAGGAGAATTTGAATTTGAATTTGGTCTTGAATTTGATCTTGACTTTTTAGCTCTAGTTGGAGAAGGAGATCTAGATCTTGCTTTTGCAATATCTTTTTCTATATTCTTTTGACTTAATTTAGGGGGTAAACTTAAGGTAAAAGGAATTGGAATAACATATTTACCAGATTCTCCTACCGTCGACACGTGGAGTCTTTTTGATAAAGGAGAATTACTCAATTGCTTCAATTGTTCATGAGATACTGTGGATGAAGTATTGGATGAAGTAGCAGACTTGAGGTCTTCGTCCGTTGCCACAGGCATATGAGGAAGTCTCATATCAAAGAACGATGGAGGCAATGAACGTCTATTCTTCGAAGGAGAAGTGGATCTGGTTCTTCTATCGATCAATAATGAATCATCCACCGATTTATTAGATAGGGAATACACCATTTTCACAAACGATGATAATGGACACTTTTTATCCTCAAAAGAACAAGGCGAAGGCGGATCAATAGAACAATATCTTTTAGAAGAGTGTTAAGTTTGCTTAAGAGCTTGCAGTTGTATTGTGAAGAGTATTTGTACAAATTAACCTTTGTTCACTGATGCTGATGGGTGCCAAACCTTTGTTGATGTTTTACCAAATGCGGCTAGATTCCGAGTAACCCCAATTGGGAAGGTAAACCTCATATTTTGGAGACAATGCTATCGGTTACGAGCGTTCGCTCGTATCCCACCTACCACCGAGCCACTTGACAAACAAAAATCAACTAACCCACAGGAAATGCTAATTTTTAGGGGTCTAGTTGATAGAGGCTTGGTCCAAGTGGTGTAATCTTGGGTGAGTTCTTGTTAAAGGGCCAAAGTTAGTTGGGCGGAAAAAAAACACCAACCGTCGGAAAACAAAAGCGCAATATCCAATACTGCAATCTTTTACAATTCTTCATATCACAGTCACAAGATCATCCAATTTCACCTGGATGATAATATTTATCAATGGGCTCCGCTTATGTTTCTTGGGTAAAGTTGGTTGCACCACATGCGGCTATTATTAGCATTCCAGACCTCCATTCCTTTAGACCATATCATTATCTAATATTAAAGTGGGTGTCGCGTGTCGCACTACTGGTATGGCTGCAATGTCGCATTGTAACCTTGTATCACAAATAGTTACAAAAATCGTTAGTGCATTCGTTTGTTCTTTGTAAACCCAGCCATGATTTCTACTACTTCCCCTACTTCTATTGTAAGTGACCTTATTGATCCTTCTTTCGACAGTCCATTCGCCGAAGTACTCCCTACGCCTCTCCATTCTTCTAAATCTCCCCCTCCTTATGTTACCGATCCTCCTGAAACCCCGGTTGCAGCCAACAACAGTAACCATAACAGAAACAGTAATACTGATGATATTGCCGCTGGACTTTCATGGTTGCCAGACCAAGCTAAAGAGTTTTGCAAAGTTAGAGGTGGTCACTTTACATTGATGGTTGCGGGCCCCATGGGTTCTGGAAAGTCTACTTTTATCAATACCCTTTTCGGTACTTATTTGTTGCTGTTTTCGCAGCCAGTGCCCACTACAAATGTTGATATTCACAAATATAAATTGCAAGAAAAAGGTGTCAATCTTAAGTTTACAGTAGTAGATACTCCAGGGTTTGCTCAAAATATTGATAATACTCATGCTTGGGTTCCTCTTGCTGGTTTGATTGAAGATCAATTTAAATCTTACATGTTCCAATCAGAACAGCCAAATCGCAAATTGGTTACGGACTCTCGGGTCCATTGTTGCCTTTATTTTATATCTGGAGGGCAGTTGACTCCTTTAGATATTAGCACCATGGCTGAGCTCTCACTGAGAGTGAATGTGATCCCGGTGTTGAGTAAATGTGATGGTTACAGCTCTCAAGACTTGATTAGGTGTAAGAAAAATATCTTTGACACCTTACAGATTCATAACATCAACGTCTGTGATTTGGTGCCCGATTCCCATGTAGTTGATAAAATCAATTCAATGGTTCCTTATGCCGTTATAGGTTGTAATGGTACCTATAAGAATGATAAAGGTGAACAAGTTCGTGGTAGAAATTACAATTGGGGTGTAGTCGAAATTGAGAATAGACATAATTGTGATTTTACCGCTTTGAGATCGGTTTTAATGAGTGAAAACATGTTGGATTTGGTTAAGTCCACTGAAACTCACTACGAGAATTATCGTTCAAGCTGTCTTGAGCAAAGAAGCCGTGAAGTTCGTAAAAAGGAAACTTTGCAACTTAAAGATCAACTTGATGGACTTGATGAATACTTGGTTTACACTCGTTTTAAGCTCACTGATTTAGAAGAATTATTGGTAGATCAAAATCCAACTTACAAAGAAAAGGAAAAGAAGGTTCATTTAAAGGTTGATGAATTTCTTAAGAATCAAGAGAAAAGGTTTAGAACCTGGAAGAGAGCCCTTGTAGAAAAACAGCAATTGATGAACCAAGAACTTCAATCTTATCATCTGAGAATTGCAAGATTACAAGATGATTTAGATAAAATGGTAGATGAAAGTTCCTCAGTTTATTCGGGAGAAATCGCAAAGGAAGTATTTGCACCCTTGGAAACATCCACCTCTAAAGGCAGCAGTTCAAATTAGTAGCTAGCTCCTACTACAGCTACTTTGACAAATTATATTCAATTGGAGCTGGTACTACTGAAATATGCATCCTCTTTTTTGGAAACAAAATTTGCTGAATAGCTATAATTTTTCAATGATTTTTAATGGTAACGACTTATGGTAGTTTTTTAGGCTTAGCTATTTAATATAACATCCATATCAATAATAAGTAATTTAATAACGATAAGCTTATTTCTCAAAAAGGTATATAGACCAATTTCACCTTATATTAAACCATCTAGCGTTACATTTGCAGAATATGCTGGTCAACTCCAATTCATTTGCTATTTTCGTAATTTTTTATGTTATCGTTAGTATGGATGAATGATCGGTGCATTTATCAAACACTTTTCTAAAAAATTAAAAATTATGAAAAAAAATGAAAATTATTTAGAGTAAGATAAAATATCAATAAAAATACCATCCTCTAACGGGTGAAAAATAAACCAAAGTAAGCTGGCAATTATTTTACAGCACCGTAAATATAGAGAAGCACGCCCTAAAGGTTAGGCTACCGTTGCGAAACTAATTTTTCTTTGTACTACAGCAGTTCATGATATTAGGAACAAAGCTGGTAACTGAATCCTTAATGAGGAAAAACACTATTTTGATTGATTTTCTATGGTCTAAGATCTAGAATTTGGAAAGATCAAATATTTCAAATATTTCAGATACTTCATAAATTTCAAAGATCACAGAGAAATATGAATAGCACCATTTCCATTGCTTCCATGCTCAATATTGTCCACCTTAATACCTTGTCCTTACCCTCACTTTGGTAAGTCTGAGCCCTAACATTTTTGTGCAACTAGGCTCATCGCGCACTATAAATACCGGGCATTTTCCACTTTTTTCATATTTTCATATTTCAACATCAAATACTCGAAACAGTAAGTAACTTTATACAACTTAGGTGATTTACAGGATGAATTTTTTATTCTAAAGTATGTTTTTTCTGGCATCTCTAATGTTAGAGCTTTTCAGCTCGATGAATACAACCCTGACTATATCTGATGAATCACCTTTGTTGAAGCAATGAAAAATTTATTACTTGAACTTGAACTAACAATAGACTGCATCAAGAATAATCACTGATAATCACTGATAATCACTGATCCCAAGTGATTAGCTCATCGTAGTTGTACAACCTTTGTTACAGCTAGCGTCTTTAGGTGGAACTGATTTACTGAACTGTGTTAGTAGACCAGGGTCTGTTGAGACGTTAGATGTCAAGGCTGTCAAACGAGTATTGGTCCAGTAAATCTATCGAAAGGTAACTCTAGGACAACGAAGCGAAGGTATGCTCCACCACAATACTCAAACGACTCGCTATACCGCCTAGGTGCTCCCCTCCCTCCGGGGCCAAAACACTGTGTTGTGCCAACTATGCTTAACTTCACTGACATCTGTCATAGTGATCACTGTAGCACCTCTCCCTATTTGTCTTCCCCATCTCTCGCTAGCTCTTCCCTGTGCCAAGTAGCCTTCACCAAATACCACATTTTTGCACATAGCACCCTTCTAGTATTTGTTAAGCACAGTCCACAGTTTGTCCCATAACTGTCCCCAAACCTCCGACACTCGTCTCCTCACATACTTTCCCCATATTGTCCTTTTGTCGTACTGTCTCTTCCCCTTGCTCTTTCCCTCTACTTCTCTCCAGCTCTTCCTCACTGACTCACTAAACACTGCGCACTATATTTATACCGATCTCGCTACTTTTATTTACTTCATCGCTTGTTTGCCCCATCAATGCTGTTACACTCTGACGTTGGCGATGGCTACATAGACAGAGACACGGGAGTCGAAATCGACGAGCTCGTTGCCAGCGACTTGGGCTCCGGTTCCGCTAATGGCCCATCTAAAGCCTCCAATTCCCGCCATACCCACAAGTCTTCCCGTTCTGTCAACTTCATGTTTGACCACTCAGCGTTTATCAGAGGCATTGGTAATATCAAAAGATGGTTCAATGAAGAGTACGTGAAGTCCAATCACACCATTGATCCCGATACCAGAGTGGATTTGAATATCTACATTCCTTCCTATAGCTTGCACGAGTTTGACTTTGTCAAGAAGGGTACTTCAATGATGGCAACCAACACCAGAGAAGCCATCAGGTTCATAGACAAGTTCCTTGAAGAAGACGACGAAAGCAGTGTGGGTCTGATCTACCACCATATCGCTCTCGAATCTCCTGGTGAAGCAGGTCCTAGCTGGGACAAGACTGCCAAATATAATGTCAGAATCCCTAAGATTGGAGAGTTCCCTAATTTCAAGACCAAGTTCGACTCCAATTTGCTTGGTCAGCATCCAATGGAAAGAAACCGTGATGATATTGATGATTTTACCGATGATTTCAATAGTTTTTCAGTAGGTGAAAGCCACATGACAAACGATATCCAGTATGAAAACTCCGCCTCCTACCAACATGCATTGGAGAACTCCGACCAACCAGCCGTAATGCCTGCCAGATTGAAATATTTGATCCGTTCTGCTATCTACAAGAGATTTCTTACCAAGCCAGCGTCCAACGCTGATGAAGAATGGAAATTGGTTACAGAAGACCCAATCACCAGAATCTGGGCCTCATGTTACGGAATCGACTGTTTGAATGTGAACGAAGCCGAAGTGCTTATTTTCCAAAACCGTGACGTTAACCAACTCCGTACATCCACTCCTCATAATTCCTTCCAAGACCAAGCAGCCCACAAAAGTGATATCTTGCAAAGTACAGTTGATACCACGAAGTACGCATATGAAACAATAGATAAGCCTATGAGACCAAAGGGTAAATCTAAATCTAAGAAACAAGGCAAAGGAAAAAAAGAAAAGACTAAAAAGCAACACATTTCTGGAGTTATTGGTGAAGGTTATGGTGCCACAGGAGAGCATGTCAAGATTGAAAAGTTTGATGCCATTAATTATGCACCAAGAGGAAAGGGAGAATTATGGACTCCATAAATTTAGTGCTAATTCTTTCAATCTATATACGATAAAAATTATCATGAAAATTATTTGATGGACATATTAGGAATTGATTAAAAAGCCAAGGTTAGTGATTGGAAGAGTTGATCCAAACTACAGTCCATTTTTTGATGGCAATACTGTGGTACCTACTCAGTCTTTAAACTTTTCACTTTAAAAAGTACATTATTGGCCTCCGATTCCTGCTCTTCTGTCTTTCCACAGTCCTGTTACTTGCAATTGCTGCAAATATGTCAATATCACATTTAGTGGAGCGTTAGTTGGAGTGAAAAATCAGCTTTAAAGTCCTGAAAAGCAACAGTACCAAAAAAACCGTTCCTTTTCAGCTGACTACAGATCAACTTATTATAGCCCATTTGTCACTTACAAGTTGTACACCGACGCCATACTAATAAAGACCCGTGTCTTGGTTAGTAGTGTCGCCAGACTAGACTATCATCATAATTGCATGTCGCGTGTATGTCGCACAATTACTAACACCAAGCCACCGAGCGCGACACTCACACCATACTACACCATACAATTCTGTACCGCATATCCAGTACACAGACC